>PVIA01004977.1:0-125191 GCA_004024845.1 Tonatia bakeri
ACCATAATGTTCATGTTTCAGATGCTTCACTTAACATCACTGAGCCCAGAAATGCCAAAGATTGATTTAGTTTTTCAAAAAAATAAATAGGAAAGAGTAAAGAAAAACTCCAGACTGTTTTTCTAAGGTAAAGCAACCCCTCGTACTGCCCTGGCTGGTGGGTAGGCTGGCTGGAGCACTGTCCCTGTGCACCAAAAGGCAGTGGGCTTCGACCCCCGGCTGGGCACCGACCCGTGTTACTCTCTCTCTCCCCCTCTTGCCCCCTTCCTCCCTCTCTGGGATCAAAAACAAACACTTGGGTGAGGATTAAAAAAAATACCCATTGCACTAAAACTATTATTACTCCATCCCACTTTAGTTTATGCAACATTCTCACACATGATAACTTAGCCACCTATTTAATATTTCACATTTTAAAACTGAGAAAACAGAACTGAAATGACTTTCACAAGGTCCACAGCACACGTTACAGAGCTGAGGCTTGAACACAACTTCCCAAAGGCTAAAGAGAACCCTCTGATCAGTGACTTAAATTACAATCAACATGAAAACGGGTTAGAATTATGATAATATCAAGGTATCTGCCAAAATCCTGAAATCTGTCTAACCTCAGAATGGGACTGATAAATTTAACAAATTTAAAAAAGAAAAGATAGTTCATTACAAAATACCCAACTCAAACTCTGTCAGCTCAGTAACTATTATTTTTAATTAAGTGCAATCTGAAATAAAGTCCCAGTAGGGTCTGACGATTATAAGGATCAGTGGGAAGTCTGGCTAAGCAAGTTCGGAAAACTCACAATGACCAGGAAGGCCGACACCACCAGACGTCCAAGTTTCGAAGATCAGAGTGGCCTGAAAACTGGGACCAAGTCCAACTGTAAAACAGTGCCAGTCCCCAAACAGACTAAAGGGTAGGTAAGACAAGGCTAGCATATCAAATTTGGGGGAAAGTAGAGACTTCTCAACAAATGATATTAGGATAATTTGGAAAAAAAGTCAACTTATATTTCCCAAGACAAATATCAAGATAAATTTACAGATAGATTAATAAGGCTCAGATATAATATGGGTGAATACTTATATTCATAATACATATTAATAGTTATAGAACATGAAAGACCATTTCTAAGCTTAATGTCAAAGGCAAAAAGCCATAAAGAAAATAAATAGTAATTTTATACATAAAAGTAGAAATGTCATAAATGTTCTAAAACTCTGAAAACAAGATTAAAGGATAAAAAAAAAAAACAGGGAAAACCATTGGAAATATACAGAAAAGTACTTCACCTATCATCACAAGTCAGAAAAAACCCCTCAAATATCCAATAGAAAACTGGACAAAAGACAGTAAAACGTACAAAGCATGCACACTCCTGGGTGCAACGGTCTGACTTGGGAACCGGCTGCAGGAGTGAGGATGGGCAGGTGCCGGCACGCGGTGGACTGACCACAGCTTTACTTACAGTGGTGAAAACAATGCAAGGAACAAAACCAAGAGTAATAGGAAATACTTAAATAACAGAATAATAAAACATCAGTAAGAATTATGTTACAGAGAATATTTTATGACATGAGAAAATGTTTACGCTATGTTGAGTTTAAAAAGCAGGTTATTCAGTGAATTTATTTAACAATACTTGGCATTTATAAGTCATGGGCACCATTCTAAACACTGTACAAATATTAATCCTTATAGTAACAACTCCATGGGACAGATGCTATTATCCCAATTGAATAAATGAGGAACCCAGGACATCAGGAGTTCAAGTAATTTACCCAGGCTGGAGCTAGGGTTCAAATCCTGCTGTCTCTTCAAAAGCCCTTTTATGTTAAAAACAGAACAAGAGGACACAAGTGCACAGAAAAGAGGTTACAAGAATTATATTTAATGTGAACAATGGTTTGTCTCAGTGTGGTAGGATAACAGATTATTTTTATTTGTTTTGTAAATAAAACAGGACATTTGCTTTAAAACATTTATGATATTTTCTGAATTTTCTGTAATGGGCATATACTACTTTACAGAAAGAAAAAAGCTATGAAAAAGGAAAATCCTTCTAATTCAAATCAACTAGAGATGGTTTTAAAACCCTGTCCAAGTCATCTGTCATTTTTTTCAGACTATAAATATGTTCTGTCTACTTCTAACCCCATTCCATCCCCAGTAAGCCATCATTTAAAAAAAAAAATCACTCTAAAGTATTCAAATGTTTTAGTGAAAGACTGTTCCACTCCGTCCTCCTTAATGGAAAGTTTTTCTAGGTCAATTCCACAATGCAATGTCATTTACTACAGTTACGTAGAAAAGGGTCAAACCGTTTTTATTTTTTTACATCTAGAAACCTCAAAATTTTTCTACATATCACTATCTCTAGCAGATACTATACACTGGTAATCTGTGAACACAATAAAGATTTCTCCGGGAAACTGGAATCAAGAGCAGACATAATACAGTACAGAGTTTATTTCCATCCCCCAGGTACAAAATTTTCCAACAACTCCTGTTTGTAAAATGTTAGAATTGATCTTAAATGAAGCACTGAATAGTAGGTGAAATGTGTCAAACAAAAGTTGAATTTTAAAAATCAAAACAATCTGTCCGGGCTGCTGTGATTCAGTTGGTTGGAGTGTCTTCCTATAAACCCAAAGGTCGTGAGTTTCATTCCCTGTCAGGGCACATGGCTGGGTTGCAGGTCCTTACCAGTCCAGGTACCTATGAGGCAACCAATTGACGTTTCCCTGTCTCTGTCTCTCACTTCTCCTCTCTCTCTAAAATTAATGGGCGTGTGCTCAGATGAGGATTAAAAGGAATCAGAAACAATCTTGTCTCCTGCTTGTAATTGACACTTCAACAGAGAAAGATTATAAATATAACATTCTGTAACATAAAAGTCTACTTAACATGCAGTCTATCATTTCTTAGTACACAGCTTCTTAATAATCTGATTTTCTGGAGCAGAAAATAAAGTAAATATCAGGAAGGATCTATTCTGAAAAGAATCTTGCAAACTGTACTTGAACGACAATTAAAATAAAAAAATTAAAAAAAAAAAAAGAATCTTGCAACCCATTGTACCAAGCAACGCTCATTTCAACTCAATTCAAAGAGTGTTTTACAGGACCCCCCCCTACCCGAAAAGGGCTAGACTGAGCAGATACACCAAAAGAAAGAAAACATTCCCTGCCATTGGGATGGCAATTTATTTAGGGGAAGAATATTTTAAAAGACTAAAACAAATGATTCAGTGGGACAAGGAATTAAAAGGGACAGGTGGAAGTGAGAATGGAATTCAGAGGTAAATCTAGCTTTAAATTCATAGAAAAGCTACAAAAGGAAAGACAAACCATTTTTGGATCAGCTGGAAGTGAAAGAAATTATTGTATCCTAAAAGCAAAATACGTGATTGTTTCAAGTAAAACAGTATATCAAGTAAAATAGTACAGCCACTTGACAAATATTTGTTGAGCAACTACTATGTGCTAGGCACTGTTTTAGGCTTTAGCAACACCACAGTGAACAAAGTTCTTATCGTCAAGAAGCAAGGTAGCTGGGAAAACAATAAATTAAACAATGTACAATAACACACCAGGCAAGGATAAGTGCTACCAAGCTGAAGGGGACACTGTGAGAGAACAGGGGCATGCTGTTCTGAACTAGGGCAGTATGAGAAGCCACTGGAGCAGGAACATGACTCAAGTGAGGCATGAGCCAGTGCGACATCAGGGGAAACAGTCCCAAGTGACTGAGATGGGAGTGTGCTCACTGCTCAAGGGGAGTGAGAGGCTGATGTGGGTCAGCAGGACTGTGACCAGGGCCGTGTGTGGAGCACCTGGCAGGGCCGGGGTCACAGAAGGTCTTGCAGACCATGTAAGCAGTTGGGGTTTTAATTCTCACTATCATGAAAAGTCAATGGACAGTTCTGAGCAGAGAGTTGATGTGCTCTGATGTACATTTTAAAATAACCACCCTGATCAGTCAGTATGTAAAGAATACCAGTTCTGCGGGAATGCAATCAGCCAGTTGGGAGGTTGTGGTAGAGGTCCAGGCAGGAAGGGGGTAACTAGGGCTTGGACCAGGGTCACAGTCACAGAGGTAGTGATC
Source organism: Tonatia bakeri (assembly GCA_004024845.1). Taxonomy (NCBI): domain Eukaryota; kingdom Metazoa; phylum Chordata; class Mammalia; order Chiroptera; family Phyllostomidae; genus Tonatia; species Tonatia bakeri. The sequence goes on from PVIA01004977.1 coordinate 4,106, forward strand.
CTGTTTCCCTACACAAGCTTCTAAAACCCCTTATGCCAACTGAAAAAACCTCACCAACGCATACAGTGGCCTTCCACACCCATGGATTACCAATGGAGGATGGAAAACAGTACGGACATTTAATGAGACAATTTGCATCTAAGTGCACCCGTGTCATTCAAGGGACACCCGTATGAACCCCAGAGTAAGGATGCAGAAGAACCTGACACTGTTTCTGTGACATTCCTGCCAGGGAACAGAGTCTGAATCTAGCCACTGGGCAAGCCCACGCTGAGAGGCATTCTATAACATAACTGGCCTGTAATTTTCAAAAGCATCAAGATTATAAAAAGCAAGGAAAAGCTGAGGAACCAATCCACGGTGAAAGAGACTAGAGGAAAATAAGATGCCCCTGAAATGCACGATTAGATCCTCCTGCTACAAAGGATGCTGTTGGGACAACTGACAAAGCTTGGATGGGGTTTGGAGACCTCGCAGCAGGGGTGTCACTGGGACTTTCCTGACTTTGATGGCTGTATTGCGGTCAGGGAGCAGATTCCTGCAAATCCTCATTTGCAGGAATTACGTGTTAAATTACTCAGGAGTGCTAGAGTGTCATCATTTTGGCAACTTAATTTGAAATGGTTCAAAACTGGTAACTTTACAATAGAAGTGAACACTCTGAGATTATCCCAGTTGCTACTCACTAGAGCCCAAAACTATTTCTGATGATCAAGTTTGACTAAAATAAAATGTCAGTTAACCTGATACACGTATTTCTAGTTTTTTTGGTGAAATTTTCTAGACTAACTAGAAAGGATCTCCAGAATTTATTGTGTATCAATCAAATGGTATTATTTTAGCAACCTATGGAATATATATCAGTACTTTGTTTTGAAATATTTAATATAAAATTTAGTAATTCAAATAAATGCATTTAGAATTTCACTTAAAATGGTTATATTAGAAAATCAGTTTTTAGAGATCTAAGGAATTTGGGGGTTCTCATTTTACAGGGGAGAAAACTGAGCCCCAGAGAGGTTAAGGAACTTGCTTAAGATCAAACTGCCAAATACGATCAGAGCCAGGGTTCTTTTTGCCCTTCCCCGCACCCACAGCCGGGCGACACTGTGGCGTATTGTTCCCCCGAAGACAGCCACAGCACTCTGTATCCCAACACACAATGTGAGGCTGTCACACCTCCATCAAGACAGGGTCTAGGTTCTCTCCCATTAAACTCGGGCAGAATTCTCCAACTGCCTTGACCAACGAAATGTAAAATTGATACTAGATGTAATACTAAGTCGGACAAGGCATCATGGTTTCTGTCCCGCTCGCTCTCTCTGTCTCTCTCAGAGCCCTGACTGAGGAGGTCCCAGCTACGTCCCCAGCTGACTGCCAACATCAGCTCCCAGACGCTGAGTGAACAAGTCTGCAGAGGTGCCCAGCACCCAGCCCTTGAATCTTCCACCACCTGAGGCCTGATGTCCAGGGGCAGAGAGAAGCCATCCAGGCCGTGTCTTGTCTAAACTCCTGACGCCCAAAAACTGAAATATAGAACCCAGACAGATGCTTTTGGAGTACCACTTACTGCCTTATTAAGAAATAAGCTATTCAATAAATATTTGTGTAATAAAACAAACATTGCCAGGCCAAACAAACAGAAGGTTCACTTTGCTTACCATTCGGGGGGCACCATGCTTCCATCCACATCCCAGAACGTGTTTTTGCTGTTCATTTCAGTAGTATATACAACCCACCGGTGACGGCCTGAGGGGAAAGACTGACGTTTAGAAAGATGCGAGAAAATAAAGACAACTTTAAAAAACAAAACAAAATAAAACATAATTGCATAATATCAAAGAAGACAACCTTTTCATTAAGATAAGGCTTCCATGTGTTCTTATGCAAGAGAAACGTTAGAGGACTAGCACCCTGGTTGTGACGGTGAAGGCAGGCTCCCGGATGTGTACGGCAACCTTTCATCAACAGCCTGGCAGCTGCCACAGCACACTCCCTGCAGAGGGACCAAGGCCCACTCAGTGGGTGGGGCTCGGGCTCTCCCGCAGTGGAGAGCCCTTCCTTCCACCCAGGCCAAGGGAGCAGTGGAGAGGGTCGAGGGGTGTGTTCCCAGCTGCTCAGGGTACTCAAGACAGAAGGTGCTCCTCCTGAAAATGCAGCAGCAGAAATGTATTCACAGCAATCGTACTTGAACTGTGTTTCCATATCACCAGAGGTCCTTTCAGAAATCGGTGACTATACATAATAAGCAAACTGTATATGAATGATGGTTAGATTAAGTAGGACAGTTCATGTCATCAAAATACAATCATCTGGCTGCATTCTGTAACACATTTCTGTGGAGTAGTCGGAGGCCTAACTGCAATTTACAAGACTGTTTCTACTGGGTCCTTAAGATGGGCAAAGACCTGTATTCCAATCAAGACTTTGTCACTTATTGTCAGTGAATATTAGGCAAATTTTATGAGCCTCAGGTTCTTTGTCTATTAAAAGTGAATGATTATACCTATATCTTAACATTGCTGTGAAAATTAAATCACACACACGTACCTACTTCTGCATCGAACATGTGAGTGTATAATAAATATTAATTCCTTCTACCATTTCCTCACTGCCCCTACCCCCCACAAACAGGGAATACTGAATTCATCTCTATAATGGATTTAAACCAATAAGCAAAAGATAATCTGTATTTGCTTTAGAGTTTTTCTAGGTAAACATACAATCAACAAATGTCAACTAATGCAATTTAAACATAACCACATCTATTTAAAGAAATAAAGCCTTTAATCAGGAATTGCTTCCTCTAGTAGAGAAATCAATCTTGAGAATAAGTAACTAAAAGTTAACCATGGAAAAAAGAAGAAGAAAACACAAAAAAATGGAAGCATATACCATGTTTATAGGTAAGAAGAATTAACATCATTAAAATATCCATACCCCAAAGCAATCTATAGGCTCAATGCAATCCTTGTCAAAATATGGCATATTTCACAAAACTAGAGCACATAATCCAAAATTTTACATAGAAATGCAAATGAATCTGAATAGTCTCAGCAATATTGAGAAAGAAGAACAAAGTTAGGGGTATCATGCTACCTGATATCAAACTACACTTCAAGTCCACAGTCATTAAAACAGCATGGTACTGTCCTGACTGTGGTGGCTCAGTTGGTTGGGTATCATCCCTCAAAGTGAAAGGTTAACAGTTTGATTCCCAGTCAGGGCACATGTGTGGGTTGTGGTTTAGGTCCCCGGTCATGGCGTGTATGCAAGGCAACTGATCAATGTTTCTATCATCACTATTTCTCTCCCTCTCTTTCTCCCTCCCTTCCTATCTCTCTAAAAATAAAGAAACAAAATCTTTAAAAAACACCAACATGGTACTGTCATACAAACAGACATATACATCAATGAAATAGAATAGAGAGCCCAGAAATAAACCCACATCTATATATTCAAATAATATTTGACAGCGGAGGCAAAAACATACAATGGGGTAAAGACAATCTATTCACTACATGATGCTGGGAAAACTGGACAGATACATGCAAAACAATGAAACTAGACCATCTTCTTATACCATATATAAGAAGAAACTCAAAATTACTTAAATACAGATTAACACTGACAACCATAAAAATCCTAAAGGAAAGCAAAGACAGTAAAACCTCTGACATTTCTCTTAGCAATATTTTTTTCTGGTATATCTCCCTGGGCAAGGGAAACAAAAGAAAATATAAACAAATGGTGTTAATATTCAAAATTTATAAAGAACTCATACTACTCAACATCAATCAATAAATAAACAAATAGATAAATAAGTAAAGCAAACTCTAATCCAGTGAGGCAGGGGTACGTGAAGACAGATGGAGGAAGAAGGTTTCACAGAGTTAGGCCAGGGCAACAGAACCGGGCCTTAACAATCTTGAAATAAATGTATCAAAAAGTTAAACGTGTACACGCAGACTCAGCAATTCCACTTCCAGAAATTTATTTTTAGAACATTTAAACAAATAAGTGTGATGCAGTTACAGACAAGTTCACTGAAGCATTGCTTACAGCAGGGTGTCAAACTGATTTTCACTGGGCAGACTGTAATTCCAACTCCTTGCCAGCTAAGGAGTAATTACATTTATAGAGTCCCAAAATTATTTCAGCCCTTTGAAGGCAACCACAAGGCTGATGTGGCCCCCGGTGAAAATGAGTTCGACACCCCTGGTTTACAGTAAAAAAAGGCTGAAGGCAATTTAAATGTCTATCAACAGTAATGTGTTTGAAAACATAATGGTGTTGCTGTGAAAAAAAATTTAAATAAGAAAACACAAATATCCAAACAAAAAAGGCATGTTGGAGATACAACCAAGTAATATGGGAAAATGGTCATGGTTTTTATGTAAAAATACACCCGTTTACAAACAACATACACAACATAACCCCATGAAATAAAAAATTTATGTAGCTTTATATACTGATTAAAGAAGCTCCTTGTATATGATGAAAAACAGAATCAAATCAAGTCTCAAGCTCACTCCCATCATTCACACCACGAAATACTGCACTCACCGAAAAACTGCTTGTTGTCTTCATAGTATTTGTTTCCATATTTGTCTTCACCCACTAATGTACCAACCCTCACATCATTTAGCCTGTGAATATCCCAAAGAATACAGATATTTTAGAATAATTCTTTGTTCAAAACACAAACGTAAATAAAGTTAGAATACCAACTTTCAGCAACAAAAGCAATTAGGAAAACGAAGAAATGCTTGGGGATAATCACTAGTTGCAGACCTTCTAGCCTTCCTCTCCAGGCTCATAGCACGCGCTGCTGACATACCAGTGTTCAGGTTAAGAGCTGTAGAATACCTGCTCATGTTGCCTCCAGAAGCATAGACGGCACAAGAAAAGATAAACTGACCCAACTAATATACTTAAATTACACTAAATATATAGATATAAATTACAAGACTACATTTATCTACTATCAGGGCACTGGAGTTAGCAAAAACCTTCATGAAATCAGGAAGCCAAAGCATTTCAACCTAAAATATCAACGTCCTGGCTTTCATTCGAGTCTGGGTTTTCAATTGGCTTCCACGGGCGATGCTGCCAGTCGGATTCAACGAATGTTGGAACTAGTAGGGATCATTAGGATCACCTTGTTTAATGCCTTAAGGTACAGAGGAAGAAACTGAAGGCCAGTGAAGGGAGGCGGGGAGCTCCCAAGGTCAGAGAGTGTTTGACAATGCTCATTCCTCTCCAGGAAGCAGGGAAGGGTGCAGGCCCGATGCCCTCGCCTCCACGTCACACAGCTCTGTCTCTAGAGCTGGCTTTGGTCCTATCTCTGGGAGACCCCTGGAAAGAGACTTCGGCCCAGGGGAAAAGGCAGAGATTGGGACGCTCGTCCTTGACCAGAGCTGCGGTTTCTCCAGGGTGACCCAAGCCCGAGCCCCTTTCCAAGATCCCAACCAGGCAAGTCCAGCCCAGGGGCTAAGAGCATGGCTATGGCCGCCTGCCTACCTGAAGAGCATTCGCAGATAGCCTCGGAGGCCACCGTGGCCGCCGACCTGCTGCAGCCCGCGCTTCAAGACCTGAACGTACTCCATCTTGCCCCGCAGGCCCCGCCCGTCGGGTACGCTGCTCAAAAGGCACCGGTAGGAAACACACACTCAGCTGAAGGGAGCCGAGCACAGAAAGCTCCCCCTGCTCGCAAGCATCCAACGAGAAGGTTCTGTGCGTGCGCAGATCTGGCGCGCGCGCCCCCCGCCTCCCTCCTCAAGCCCACGTTGCCACTTCCCCATTTCCGAATACGTTGCGGTTCGTTTCCCTGGGAAGTAAAGGCGCGATAAACTTTTATCGATTCTCGGAAGTTGCATTCATAGGGTGGAACATGTGGTGGAAAACTCACCTGAAACTAGGCTACTCCAGGTGAAGGGTTCCTTTGGGAATCTCAACCCAGACTACTTCAAAATCCTTTACAGGGCCAAGATTCTTTAGAAACAAGATACCATTAAGGAATCCAGTATTGAGCACATAATGGTATTGAGTACATGTTGTGTAGGAATAGAGAGGAGGAATAGAAAGGCGTATGATTAAGCATCTGTTCTCAAGGATTTGGTGGCTTAGTTGCAAGGTTAAAATTAAAAAATTCAAAATTATTAGGAAAGTAATTTGCGCATTATATATGTAGATAATCAAGAAGAAATATACATGTATTTCTTCTCTCCTTTATTATCTGAGCTCCTGTCATCGCCCAACTGTCACACAGAAGCGGAGCAACCCAGTCGCAAAGAAGCCCCTAAAACCCGTCCCCCCTCACCCAGAGCTGCCAGGAGTGGGGCCCAGGCTGAGGTTGAGGCTGAGGCCGCTGGCCTCAGCTCCCTTGCTTGAGGACGCTGTAAACCTGACCCAGCACATGGCACAGGCCCTGGTCCTCGGGCGTCCTGCTGCCCAGGGAGATGAAATAGGTGTGCTCCTGGAACCTCACCAGGTCAGGAGTCACCCTTGTAGAGCTCCACCAGCAGCAGCATGTCATTAGCCAGGAAGCTGTTCTGGACCTTGGCCAATTTCACGTTTGTGGGGTCACGCAAGTCACTGGGACTTTGCTGGCGGGGACACCAGCTACCCCAAGCCTCCCATTCCATGATGACCCTGTTCTACAAATCAGGCTTCGCTGTGCATATTTAAGATTTTAAATAATAAAGAGTATTAAATGAATATTATTTCTAATTTTTCAGTGGTTGGCTATATGCTTTAAAACCTATATTCCTTGATCCATTAATCTGGAACACTCTCTCTTGACTCAACTATGTATGGTGAGAAATTTAGACCCTCACTCCCTTCACCTCTTCTCACCATTTGCTCTTCCAAACTCATCAACATATTTCTTCCAAAAGGCGAAGGTTTTCAAGATTTACACTCAAATTTTAACTGCAAGCTTTCATAATTGTCTGAGTTTAAAAAAATATTCCTTGAAAGGATCAAGTAATATGACTAGACCCAGGGGAGGGATTTCATTTTATGTTACTAAACCTTCAACCCCAAAAGAAAAACTTGCAAATATGAGGGTCAAATTTCTGTTAGACTCTTATCACTCACTCAAAATCATGTCACATTTGAATCTGCCTTACGTTGAACTGACTTTCATGCATTTCTGTCCTATTTAAAAAGTCCATCTGAAATATTTCTATATACCTAAGAACTCAAAAAAAACCCCAAACCCAACCACATTATCACCTCACATTAAGGTAATAATTCCTTCATATTAAATACTGAGAACAGTTCAAATTCCCCAATTCTCATATTTTTAGTTTTTCCAAGACTCATAGTTTGTAACTGGTCGATTTCCATTTAAATTATGAAGGGGAACCCTAAAAAAACCCAAAACTTACTTATAAAACAGTGTATTCTCCCATCCAAGTACTAACCAGGCCCCACCCTGCCAGCTTCTGAGATGAGAGGACTCCGAGTGCGCACAGCGTGGTATGGCCGTAGACTTCCTCTGAAGGTGCTCTTGTCTGATGCAGTACACCTATGGAGATGTTTTCCCCACTAGTCCAGTTTTTGAACTTGGCAATTTTGATGCCTTTTAGTGCTTCTGCCAGTTTGTTTCACCTCTTCCACATTGGCGAAAACTTTCCCTTTGAGGGCTTTTTCCAGACAGGTCAAACAAAAGTTGCTCCAGGTGAGCTCAGATGAACAGGAAGGGCGGGGCTTGGGGGGGTTGCACCATTTTTCGTCAAAAACTGCTGAACACTTAGTGAGGTGTGGGCACACATCGTCAAGAAATGTGCAAAGGCATTTAAAGTCTTAAAAAAAGAACAAACTCACTGAAGCCAACCACAGCTTCTCACAATGCCAGCTGGTACACTGATACAGGTGGGTTCCTACAATACCTACCTAGCAGGAGAAACCTGTACTACAAGGGCCCCACCCTTCAGAAAATAATTCCAGGGTGTTTTTTTTTGGGGGGGGGGAGTTTCCTTCTCATAGTCCAAGGGTTTCTTCCATTCTCCACCCTTTTTTGTCCTTCCAATTTACTTAACAAAGAAATGGGAAATTTCTCCTGTAGAATTCCCCCTAATCTACATTTTGTTGATTTTATCCGTGTTCTTCTATTCCCTGTATTTCCTGTAATTAGTAATTAAACCTACATGCTTGACCAGATTAGTGGTTTTCTTTTGGTGATTGTTCATTATTTTTCATAGAGGATGATATCCTTCCATCAGGAAGCATACATGGCCTCTGCTTGTTTCACTTTTTTGTGCTTCTAGCAGCCATTGATGAGCATTGCCAATGTAATAATTTCCTAACCTCCTTGAAGTTTTTAACTTGAAAACTTAAAAAAAATTATTTATTTATTTATTTTTAGAGAGGGAAGGGAAGGTGAAAGAGAGAGAAACATCAATGTGCGGTTGCTGGGGGCCATGGGCTGCAACCCAGGCATGTGCCCTGACTGGAAATCGAACCTGTGATGCTTTGGTTCACAGCCACGCTCAATCCACTGAACTACGCCAGCCAGGGCTTAACTTGAAATTTTTAATTGAGATACTGAGTCACATGCAGTTGTAAGGTAATGCAGAGATCCTATCCTGTTTATACTGCTCTCAGTTTCTCTGAATGGTGTAACATTTTGCAAACTGTATCATCACAACCAGGATACTGACATTAATACAATCCACTGATCTTATTCAGAAGTCTCCTGTTTTACTTGTACTCATTTGTGTGCATGTTTAGTCCTATACGTTATCACATGGAAGTTCCTGCATGTTACCCGTCAAGATACTGAAGTTGCATCATAAGGATCTCTACTGCCTTAATAACTAAACTTCTCTCCCCTCGACACCTCTTACCTGCTTGTATTCTCTTCCATAAACTCTTACTATTAAAATGTAAGACCTCCTGATTTGGTTCTCCAGTATTATCTTTTATTTCCTTTCTGTTTTTTGTTATACTTTCAGTGTGACTTACTCAACCACTTTATCTTCTAAGCCTTCTAATGAATTTCTTTGGCTATCATTTTTAATTCCCAGGGGATGTTCCTTGCTCCAAATTTTCCTTTTCAAAGCATCTTGTTCTCATTTAATGGATACAACATCTAGTTTCTTTCAAAATATTAATAAGGGTGTCTTCCTGATCCTTGCATTGTCTGCCTACTCCACCATGTATGAACTAAATATCTAGTTATCATGGCTCTATACTCATATTTAATAGTACACACTAAAGAGCTCAATGGAAAGCCCATGTTTATACACATATGACTTGAAAACTAGTGGGTTTCTGTTGGGAACCGCCCTGCCTGGTTTCAGAAGCTGTAACCCCTGCCAAGGCTAAGGCTGAGGGATTCATCTTGGAACTGTAAGCCACTAAGGAGACAAAGCTTATCTCCCTGGCATGAGCGCTGCTTATGCTCCTTTTACTTCATCCACAACTGGCCCCCAATGCTTGGTCGGTTAGCCAATGACGGGTAAGATTCTCCAAAGGGAGGACGACCTAAGACAGGCATGATCACGTAGGAGGCCCCCAGGGAAGGACCTTGGAGGGCTACAGCAAAAGGGGGTGATGGACCCTCGCCCCTCGGCTTTGACAAAGCCTGAGTCCTCATTCTGTCTCTGAGAAGTGTCCTAATCTTCTGGCTGTCTTACTTCCCTTGCTCCACCTAAGCCTGAAACAATGACAAAGGGTGGTGCAGCCCTGTGCTGGGAAAGGTGGGTTCCCCAGGCGATCAGGCCTAAGAAAGAATATGTAATATCCTGTGAAACCTGCTTTGTTTAGAATGCTCTCAATTAAATGATAAGGGTCCAAGCAAGAAGTTAGTTTGTTCCTCAAAGTTTTAGAGCTCTTTAGCTATCTGACCCTGACTCAAAATAGGTCCTCAGAGTTCTTTGTATGTTATCTATTGTTTGATCCTTACTGCCTGGCAATGATTAATAAGCCTTATCTGTATTCCTGTGCAAATGAACCCAATAAAAGCCCATTCAGGAACAGGCTCCTGGCGCTTCTCCTTTGAGAGATCAGCCACCTTTCTTCCCCAAGCAGATCACGTCTTGGTAGACCTATTCTCATCCATGGCGGCCGGGGGACCATGCGGGTGGAGCGCCCCCACAGGCTTCACTGAAGTGATAAAATGGGAATCAAATTTCTTACCCAGGCACAATGAAAAGTGAGTGTGTCCGGTGATCATTTCTCTGGAGGCAATTAGTTTTTCTGGAAAAAAAAAAGTCCTCACAAAGCAGCCTACACCTGACAGCACTCTGGGAACATGGTTAAGGGAGCTCACATTCAGAATGCTGTTTGGCTTCCAGCCAAGATGGAGGAATAGGTAAATAGCTTCACTTCCTTGCACAACCAAAAGAAGAATAATAACCAATTTAAAAATAAAAACAACCAGAACTGCCAGGAAATTGAACTGTACAGAAGTCCAACAACCAAGGAGTTAAAGAAACATTCATCCAGACTGGTAGGAGGGTAGGAAAGGAAGCTGGGGAGGAGAGAAAGTGGGCAAGGCAGTGGCTGGCACAGCTGGCGGGCCAGGAGGTCCCACATTCATGTGCAGAGATGTGGGGAGGAACAACTGGGGAGCCAGACAGACCACGCAACCCAGGGTTCCAGCTTGGGAAAAGAAAGCCTCAAAACCTGACTATAAAAACCTGTGGGGGTTGCAGTGGTGGGAGAAACTGCCAGTCTCACAGGAGAGTCTGTCAGAGGAGCCCACAGGGTCCTAGAATGTACACATGCCCAACTACCTGGAAGTCAGCAAAGGGCAGCACCTGAAAGGGCAGAACTTGTTTGTGGGAAGGAGGGGAAGTGACAAAGTGGGGCGAGAACCAAGCAACCAGCATCATTCCCTCTTTGACCGCTTCCCCACAGACAGTGCCACAACACAGCAAAGACGGCTGCCCCATCACTTACAACGTAACAGATGCACCAGGATAAAAAAAAATATATGGTTCAAATGAAAGAACAGATCAAAACTCCAGGAAAAGAAGTAAGTGACAAGAAGATAAGCAACCTATCAGATACAGAGTTCAAACACCGGTAATCAGGATGCTCACAAAAATGACTGAGTACAGACACAACACGGAAGAAGAAGGGAAGGCTATCCAAAGTGAAATAAAGAAAAATACACAGGGAACCAGGACTCAGATAAATGATTTGGAACAGAAGGAAGAAATAAACATTCAACTGGAACAGAAGAATGAAGAAACAAGAATTCAAAAAGATGAGGAGAGGCTAAGGAATCCCTGGGCCAACTTTAAACGTTCCAACATCTGAATCATAGGGGTGCCAGAAGGAGAAGAGGAAGAGCAAGAAATTGAAAATGTCTTTGAAATAATAGTGAAAGAAAACTTCCCCAATCTGGTGAAGGAAATAGAAGTACAAATCCAGGGAGCTCAGAGAGTCCCAAAGAAGTTGGACCCAAAGAGGAACACACCAAGACACAAGGAGACAGTTACCTACAAAGGACTATCCATAAGACTCTCAGGTGATTTCTCAAAAGAAACCTTACAGGCAAGAAGGGGCTGGAAAGAAGTATTCAAAGTCATGAAAAGGAAGGAATTACATCCAAGATTGCTCTATCCAGCAAAGCTAGCATTTAGACTTGAAGTGAAGATAAAGTGCTTCCCAGATAAGGTCAAGTTAAAGGAGTTCATCATCACCAAGCCCTTATTGTATGAAATGTTAAAGGGATTTATCTAAGAAAAAGAAGATGCTCAAAAATGTGAATAGTAAAATGCCAACAAACAAGTATCAATAACTAAACCTAAAAGATAAAAACAAAAACACACTAAGCAAACAACTGAACAGGAACAGAATTATAGAAATGGAGATCACAGGGAGGGTTCTCACCAGGGAGGGGGAGGGAGAAGAATGGGGGAAAAGGTATAGGGAATAACAAGCATAAATGGTAGGTACAAAATAGACAGGGGGGTTAATAACAGTATAGGAAATGGAGAAGACGAAGAACTTGTTTGTACAACCCATGGACATGAACGAAGCAGGGGAAATGCTGGAGGGACGTGGGGTAAGGGTGGAAGGAAATAAAGCAGAGAAAAAAATGGGAGTGCTGTAATAGCATAATCAATAAAATAGACTTTAAAAAAAGAATGCAGATTTTTCTCTTAATCCATATTTTCAACCCTATACCTAATCCAAGGCTTCTATTATCCCTGGTGTCCTGTAAGTTGAGGGTGTTAAACTCATTTTCACTGGGGCCGCACCAGCCTCACAGTTGCCTTCAAAGGGCCGAATGTAATTTCAACTTCTTAACAGTAAAGGAGTAGTTACATTTATACAGCCCTAGAATTATTTCGGCCCTTTTAAGGCAACCGCAAGGCTGATGTGGCCCCCAGTGAAAATGAATTTGACACCCCTGCTCTAAGTCCTATGATCTTTTAGCCAGTTTTTAACGGGCATTAACCTTGCTTGAAAAGGGGGAAAACAGAAAGTGGTCACTGAAGTAGAGAGAAAGGCAGTTCAATGATCCTGTGCACAGACTTGCAATCCTGTCTTTTCTATGTCCCAAGCGCCATCTCTATATATGAGCACCTGGGTCCTCAAGATACTGAGTATCTTTTCTGAATACTGCAAGGTATACTGGCTTCTCCAACTGCACTGCCTTTTACAGGCACTCAGACAAGAGCTTAGCTGATTCTGGTGCTGCTGTGTCAGTTTTTCTCTACCCGGATGTTGATTTCCAAAAACTCACGGAACTCTCTTATCCTTTGATTGCTTCTCTTGTTTTATTTATCATTATGTGGTTATTCTTTTTTTTTTTTAATTTATTTTTTATTTTTAGAGAGGGAAGGGAGGGAGAGAGAGAGAGAGAGAGAGAGAGAGAGAAACATCAATGTGCGGTTGCTGGGGGACATGGCCTGCAACCTAGGCATGTGCCCTGACTGGGAATCGAACCTGTGATGCCTTGATTCGCAGCCCGTGCTCAATCCACTGAGCGACACCAGCCAGGGCTATGTGGTTATTCTTTACTGTCGTTTTACTGATATTTCAGGAAAGAAAATAAATTAACAGTCATTTGTAATATTTAGCTATAAGTTTTCAAACTTATTTATAATAATCCTAAAATAATTGATATGAAAATGTTTTCCATAGTTTCCCCTTTCTAGAAGTACTTTAATAAATCTTACTAGAAATTTCTTAACTATGTAACAAACAAGCAAAAGGATAACTACTCAACAAAGCAGAACTCTGAAATAAATTTATACTGTCAGGAAACTGAAATTTGTAATACAGGTCACGCTTTAATATAGTTTTAAAAACACTTCCAAATAGAACTACAAATTTAATTAGGAAAAGTATCTGCAAGAAACACGTGTATTAATTGACCATGAGTACATTATTTCTAAATCCTTGGCTTACTTCTTAGGGTTTCTAAAGGTAAACCTACTGATTTCCCCACTTGTGTATTTCATAGTAAATGTAGTTTTTCCCAGTTGATATTATAAATAAACCTATTGACAAAAATCATGGTTTAAGCAGGGAAAAAAGATTCCCTTGATAAGTTGGTAAAGACTGTAAGTTGATACTTTAAACTTTAGATTTATTCTAAAGTAGTAACTAGTAAAATCTACAGCCTTCCACAAAATTCTGCTTCTCTTCTATTGCAATAAATCTTTATAAAAAGTGTACTCCGAGTGCAATGAAAACCCTGTATTTGCTCAAAAATTAAAAAACATCAAATAGACATACCAAAACAATTCATCATGAAATCAGAGCAAAGAAATATTGAACAGTATCGGGTTTGCTAAGGAAAACATTACTGTGGAAGACATCCGAGTTTAAAATGCTTTTGTTGTAGTAATAACAAGGCCTTAGGCTGATACTAAAATAGCTCTCCCCTCTTCACAGTAGAAAAAAAACAGTGCATATTGCTTTACATATTCATTTTTTTTAATTTTAAGAATTATCAACTGCTATAAAATCATTGCTTTACTCACCTTGAAAACACAGACTGGCTATTATTTAACAAACTGTGCATTTCTAACGACCTAAAGACAGTGGACAGCGCCCACGGGAAGGTCAGGAAACCACGCAATAATGTGGATCAGAAAAGAGGGAGAGGGCAGATGCGCTCTGCGGAGCGGGACAGCAACACTTCCATACCTAGTCTGCAGTGCCGGATCATTTGGGCTCAGTCTCCACTACTTTCAAAACACAGCAGTCAGCCAAAAATATTAAAACCTGAACCCTATCTTATTCTCAAAAACCATTTTCTTCTACATATGTAAATAAAAAGTGCTTGTAACTAATCATTATACACCACTAAAAAACTTAAGATCACGAATGACCTATGTCTCATTGCCAGCAATGAGACTGGTATATGCTAGGGGTGCCATAATATTTACAAAAGATAAAAAATATATATATTCAATTATTATTTTCTCTGGCTCTAATGTTATCATTACACCACTGTGCATAATCTTTTGACATAGTAACGAAAACTGATTATATTATAGAAGAGTAAAATAAAAGGACATCCTCAAATATTTCTGACAATTAAGTGTTTCTACGAGTTTGTAATGAAATTAAACATGAATAGAACACAATTCTGGAAAAAAAAATAGACTTATTTATTTGGTTTACCAAATAAGATAAAATGAGAGATCTTAGTGTAGACAGTTAAAAGGTGACGGCTCTAGGTATCGTCTTAACCAAGAGTAAACCCATAGCATTTCTTACTCATTTAAATAAGACAGGTAGGGAATTCTAATTCCCGCTACCTCCCAGTCACTTTGAAAATTCTTCTTAAGAAAGTCGAAATTAAAATACTTTGGTTTTCAGTTATTCTCTAAAGTCAAAATTTCCAGAAGCCCTGGAAACAATGAGTTCAGTTCGGTGTCGTCTTGTGTTCTGTGTGAGGAGGCACAGTAAGTTTATACTGAGCTCTCAGCTTTCAAATGCTGTGACCAACTATCTGTGAGTTGTAGTCTGCAGGTTCCATTTTTAAAATGTGTGGGATAACACTGTCAATTCGTACATTGCCAATGAGACCTCTGAAAAACAATTCTTCAGTGATGGCAGCATTCATCAGTCTCAAAGCTGGCAATCGGAGTAGCAGTCTGGACAACCTAAAAATAAATAAGGGGGTGGGAGAGCAAGGTTATAAATCAAACAGAGATTTAGTAGAAAAATGTAATTTCTGCATCTATATTTTTTGTTGCCTACCTTAATAAAGGTCTAATTTTCAAAAGTTAGAAGAAAAACCACAGTATTCAAGCCTTAGTGCATGACAATGAACTGGACAGAAATGCAGCTGGACGGACTTCAGAGGTAAGCCTCGCTCTTAATTGCCATGCTGTTAAACCACGGTTAAAGTTACGTTTGAAATGGCTTAGGAGCTCATTTGAGGTTGCAAGAACAGCTACATCTTATGTTATTGGGGCACACAAGGCCCAATGGTAATAGTTTTCTTGGTTTTCTTTACAAAAAACTACTGGGAAAGATAAAGCAGGCAATAGTTGCTATTACCGAGAAAAGCACAGAATGTGGAATCAACGTCACTGGACTCCAACACTGACTCCGCCGCCCTCTAGCTATGGGAATGTGTGTGAGCCGCTCACTCCGTCTCTCTCACAGGGCTTTTGTGAAAATTAAGGGAGTGACCTCTGCCAGTTTCTGTGCTAGTGAAGTTCTCAAACTTTGGCAGGATAATGTCTTATAGGAAAGCACATTATACACTGAAAACTGCTATCCATAGATAATTTATTATTTTTAAGTAATTAGGAATGTAAGAAACTGAGAAAAAACTTCAGACATCAAAGTACCTGAGACCTAATGGAACAGAAGTCAGCAAACAACTGTACATCTATAGAAGAGAAAATTTAAATACTGTATTTACTTTATAATGACATATAAAACAACTTTGGAAACTTTAAAAAAACTGAAGAAAAAAAAAACAGCCTGGGCCTGCGTGGCTCAGTGGATTGAGCGCCAGCCTGTAACGGAAGGGTTGCTGGTTCACCTTGCAGCCCTAGGTCAGGAAACTTGCCTGGGTTTCGGGCTAGGTCCCCCACTGGGGGCACCAGATCAGCTGATGTTTCTCACGCAGATATTCTCTCCCTCTTTTTCTCCCTCCTCTCCCCTCTAAATAAATAAAATCTTAAGAAAAAAAATCTGAAAAAACAATTATGACAAAATCAACAACAGAATAACCACCTTTTCAAAAAACTTGTGGTATGTTTATCCTTCCTCTGGTCTAAGGCCCTGCACTCTAGCCCTTAAGACCAAGTGAAACCAGCAGCTCCAGGATTAAGTGATCTTCCCGTAGCCAATTATTCTACTCCCCAAATTCCTCAGCTCCTGTTGTTCCCACGGGCTGAGTTGCATCCACAGAACTGGGAGCCCGCAGGGTAAGAAAACTGGTTACAAAAACTAAGGCTGATTTTCACAATTGAACTGGCTTACAACTCTATTATTTAATATGTGTAAAACGTTATATGTGAAATGTTCTTACTAGTTTGAAGTATGTTAAATCCATAATGTCAGTAAATACATTTATATCGCCCTTGCTATGAAACACACACTATTCTATGCTCTTTATATATATTAACTAATTTAATTGTTACACTAATTGTGAAATGTAGATGCTGTTTTTATCTCCATTTTATGTGTAAAGAAACTGGAACAGAGAAGTTCAAATACGTGCCCTTGGTAAGGTCAGGAGTCAAATCCAGGTACTCTGGCTCTGATGGCCATGTGTTTATAATTCTGTCCTTCAAAAACTGATCTTATAAATTTTTTTTTTCAAAGGACATTGGCAAGAAATACATTGGTAGAAATATCATAGGCCAAATTTCAAAGTTAATTATAAAAGTCTCATGGTATTTTTTCATTCATTTCCCCTCTTTTTACTAATAAAATACATTATTTCATCAGAAGCAAATAAGAGTTTGGGTGCTATGGTCAGACCGCCTGGGTTCAACTGGGCTCTGCCATCGCTTGTGTAGCCTTTGACAAGGTACGTCCTCTGTGTGCTACAGTCTCCTCCAAACCCAATGCAAGAACTGGACGAGATATTACACGTAAAGCACTGGCAATAATGCATATTGATTTTAATAGTATTATCTACTTCAAAGGTCAAGGTTAACTAGAAATTTTAATTACTGTTAGAATAGAAAATAATGAAACAACAGATTCACAAAAAGTTTTAAGATGAATTTAAATAGTATTTAACTTCTAAATACCTGTAGGTGTCATCTGGATATGTTTTGGTTATATAATCCTGAAATTCCACATAAGCCTTTTCCTGAAATTTCTCAATCTGTTCCATGTTTTCCAGGCCTGGATGATCTGAAACATAAAAGACTATATTATTACCTTACGTCTGAATGTTCATTTAACAAGGCACCTAGAGCAGAGATGGAAGAGGGTGAGAAGAACAGTGTCAGAAATGGAGCTTCATCATGTGTGTGGCTCTTTCCACAAATATTACTGAACAGCACACACTGTACTTAAACCCTTAAAACTAGTTTATCTCATACACACATTCTAGTATCTAATGAAAACTGAGGCCAATGGGCTCTACTAAAATAGATAATATTTTAGTTTATCCCAAAAGTGGTAAAAGGAATTTTGCTCACTTTGCTTTTAACAGGAAAAAAAGTGGCTTAGCTTAATTAAAAAGGTATTTTTAATCCAATAAAATATTTGCAGATTACATTCTATATTTCTTATTTAAAAAGCCCACTATTGTTAGGTAAAAAGGCAATAACTATGAATATCATCTTTATCAGAACAATTATAGCAGAAATATAATCTATAGACATTTCAATGGTCACTATAAAATTTCACAAAAATGGAATCATTAAAAGAACTTCATAAAAATGTCTAACAAGAAATATTAAGAAATATGGAAAGCTCTGTTTTGTCTTAAAAGAACAGAAAAGTAATGAATAGAAAATATTGGGAATACTTAATAAAGTCACGTCATACTTCTAACTTTAATCTATGTTCTTTCAATTTTAAGGAAAATGAAAGCAGCAAGTTGGTTGTGATAAAAAGTGAAGATACACGTTATTGACTTATATGAAACATTGTAAGAAATGGTACAAAAAAGCTTTCATTATCTTACTGGTATATCACTGGGGTAAGAAGCAGCTTTCCTAAGATAATTTTATTATGATATACAGGAAGAGAAATACATGCCAAAATGAAAAACACAGAGCCTAAGAGAACAGTCCATTTTTCTTATTTAGTGACTGATCACTAAACTTACTGGAACATCCCATGTGAAACCTAGAAACGGGCAAAGTAGTAAGAGACCCTTTCCTCTATTTGTTGGTGACTCTAACAAGGTGTCTGGAAATTGACCCCACTAACACAACACTCATACCTCATTCTGCCTTTTACTGAAGCCCAGCAAAATAGACCTAGGAATTCAAATGCAGATGTAACAACTGAACTAAAGGTCAGTGAGGTCACTTCAGTAATTCCAACTTTCCTTTTCATACATACCCAGGTGTCTAACACTCATAAAATGCACTGATTTAAAGTATGTAATTCAAGGGTTTCAAATTATTCACAGAACTGTGCAACCACCACCACAACCTAATTTCAGAATACTCTTGTCACTACCAAAGAACTCTGAACCCATTTGCAGTCACTCCCTAACCCCACCCCCCCGCCCCCCGTCTTTAGTCCCTGGTAATTACTAACTTCCTTTATGTCTAAAATTAGCCTATTCTAGACACCCCTTATCAATGGAATTACGTCATATATGGCCTTTTGTGACTAGCTTTTTTCACTTAGCATACTGTTTTCAAGGTTAATCCATGTTGTAGTATGTGTCAGGACTTAACTTTATAGATGAATGATATTCTATTGCTTTTTTTCTATGATTTTTATTGTATTTTTTCCATTACCACTTAGTCCCCTTGTACCCCCTCGGCCCCTGCAATCACCACGCTGCTCTTCATGTCCAAGAGTCTTTTCCTCTTTGCTCAATCCCTCTGCCCCTTTAGCTGTCATCCTGTTCTCTACGAGTGTCCCCATTTGCCTTGTTAGTTCAGTTTGCTCATTAGCTTCCACACACGAGTGAAATCACACATTTGCCTTTCTCTGTGCAGCCTACTTCACTTAGCATAATGCTCTCCTGGTCCATCCATGCTTCGCAAAGGTCTATTGTAAGCGTGTGTTACATTTGTTTATTTATTCATTTGTTCAGGAACACTTGGGTTGTTTCCACTTTAATTGCATCATTTTATATGCCCAGCAGCAGGGTATGAGGGTTCCAATTTCTCCACAACATCAAAAATTGTATTTTAAATAAGAAGTCAATATTTACGTACCTGGACTGAAGAGTACTATTGCCTTCAGGTAAGCGTATTCATACCCATCAATGCAGAGTTTAACCATGCTGTTACAAAACTCCTGGAGTTTGAAGATGTGCTCCATCAATAATTTTCTTCTTTCTGTTGACATTTTGTCTTCAATTAAACAAAAACAGGCAAACAAAAGCTTCTAATTTTCTGTTAAAATGTATGACTATTTTTATCCAATATATTTTCTTCTCACTAATTTCCAGCTTTAAATATAACCAATCTATAAATGTTTAAAATTCAGTATCTCTGCAAGCATAGATGAAACTAATAAATGATCTTTAGACATTCATTCAAGAAAAAAAAACCAGCTGTTGGTATAGAAAACCCTACATGTAATGTTTCCTTCAAGATATACCTCTGAGAAGATAAGATGTGAAGATAATCATCTGAAACACCCACCAAC
The DNA here is from genome assembly GCA_004024845.1 of Tonatia bakeri. NCBI lineage: Eukaryota > Metazoa > Chordata > Mammalia > Chiroptera > Phyllostomidae > Tonatia > Tonatia bakeri. The sequence goes on from PVIA01004977.1 coordinate 23,849, forward strand.
CAAAGTTCAAAAATTCAAATTTTGGTAACAGGATTTTATTTATGCTTGTACTGATTTTAAAAAATGAGCAAAATAATCTAGATTTTTAAAAGTTACCAAGACTACTAAAATAAAAATAATTAGCAAAAAACACAGCGAAGACCAAAGACAAACTAAGTGAACTTGCATGACGAGGATTTTAACTCAGTGCGGAGGGCTATGTGTAAAACACATCTGACCCGTCACCCACAGCGCCAGTGAAGGCAGGGCACACAACACAGTGCGCACTCACGGGAAATAAATCAAGATTAGGGTTCACACACAAAATGGGCATGTGATGCTGCTTTCTAGGTCTACTGCTGATGAACTTTTAAGGTGACTTCTCTGCCCTTGAATATGAGGAAGCAGATAATTTAAAAAGCATTTAAAACAATGAGAAATGGAGTATGTTAGGAAATAAAACATAATTCCCATTTTATAAATTATTCCTAAACTCAAGTGGCAGTTTCCATTTGAGGACGGGGCACTTTCTGGGTCAGTCTTATGCCATTCTGAAGGTAAACATTTATAAATCAGTGACTGCCTCTCTCCTTGAATGAATAAAAGCTATGACCACCTTGACATCAAGAAAAGGAAAAAAAAGAGAGTAAGGATTATTCTGTGACTTTTCAGTATTTTTAATATAAAAGAATACACCCTGATGAATTGACAAAAGAGTCTTGGAATTCAAAGGGTTAAAATGAAGAAAGGTAGTTTAAAAACTGGTTGGAAGAATGCATTCTAAAATAATTAATCACTTCCACATAAGCTAACCCTGGGTACCTTGGTACCTGTGCCAAAGCACAAACATTCACAAGGCCTGGTGAGAAAGAGCCAGCCAGACTTACATGTAACTTCAATTCTGTTGTGCTTTAAAATATTTAAAAATTTAAATATTCAAAAATATTTTCTTGGTGATTAATACAACTATCAAAATGTAAAAATAATCTAAAGCAAAAAAGATGTTGGTACCTAAGGCATTATCATCAGATATGTAACTGTAATAGTAACACTTGATAAAACTAACATCCCCTCTCATATCCCAGAAAAGGAATAAGGTGCTTTTTACCTTGTTGAAGGCTACTGTGAAGGCAATTGACAAACGTTGCTAATATAGTTGCCACATTCATTACTTGCCAGCACTGGGCAAGGCCAAGAGTAAAAAGTTCATTCCAATAAGCTTTCACCAATGATATGCTGTTTTCTTGCCTATGAAACACACACACACACAAATTAGGTATTAAAATATATTTTGTAAATGTCACAACTGACACATATATTTTATATAAAATACCACTGAAGTACAATTACTCTAGAAAGACTAACTGGGCACGGACTTATCAGCTGTGTTCTGTATACCTGACAGCACCTGAGAAGTAAGGCTTAGAAATTTAATTAGTTAGCTCATTAATCAACCAGCCAGTTTATAAGAACAGTTTCAGACTACAGAAGTTGGGGTTTTAATTCCAAATTTCATGGAAAGATAGCATAAAGATTGTTTAAAAAATTAAAAGCAAAAGCATATATTAAAAAAAACCTTTTCCAAGTTCTATTTTTCTTTAAATGCCAATAAATACTGTTTGTTTGTTTGTTTGTTTGTTTGTTTTTAAAGACAGAATTATTTGATAGTAGGTAAACGATCACTTTCCTGGGAAAAATGATTTGTTCTTTAGGTTTGTTTCAGATGAGATGTTACCTCTATGAGGTAAGAAGGATATTACCAGGAGTAAGGAGGATAAGAAAGGTACAAAGTTCTTTCCTGAATTTCTTCTACGTAAGAAATCTCAGTAGTGTGAGAGAACAGAAAAAAGTATTAGAAGTCAAAAGCCAGGGTTATAAAACCTAAATCATCCACTCATTATCCATCTGAAATCAGGAAAATTAGTTTCCCAAGTCTCAGGCTGTTTAGCTATATAACATGCACAGACACTACATAACTTCTATCTCCTTCAGAAATGATAAGATGCAAATGTAAGTATTATGTGAACAGGCCATGACATAAAGTATAAAAGCCAGGCACTGTTTGAAGTACTAGAGAAATTGCAATAAACATGATGGATTAAATGTGTCTTCATGAAACAAAAGGGTAACATAATAAATATATCTTTAAAATATTTTATATAAATAAACACATATACATATGGTTATACATATATTGTTAGTTTTAGGTAATAAAAATTCTACATTACTATAAAGTAGAATGCTGCATTAAAAAATGGGGGAGGAGGGGTGGTGTTCAGGTAAGGTGGATGGGAAGATTTTACTGAGGGCCTGGCATTTTGAGTCATTTGAGTAGGGAAAGACAGAAAAGAACTTAAAAAAAAAAAAAAAATCTAGGGAATAGTAATCCAGGAAGGAAGGACAAAGGCCAAACTTGTTGAGGTGAAAACCACCATGTGGTAGATACTCATAAAAACTGTTGAGTGAATTATAAATGCTATCCTCCCTTCTTTTTAAAAAAATTTCACCCTGGCTGGTGTGGCTCAGTAGATTGAGCGCCAGCCTGAGAACTGAAAAATCACTGGTTCGATTCCCAGTCAGGGCACAAGCCTGGGTTGTGGGCCAGTTTCCCAGTCAGGGGCTAAAAAAGGTGCAGTATGCTGGCCTCTTTTCCCTTAGATTATAGAATAAAAAGATGATAACTGTCAATACAATAATAGCCATCAGTGTGAATGAATCAAAATTATACATTTGTTTTTGGTCAAAGCAGCAAAAGTAGTATTTTTTGGTGTGTCAGAGAATTTTAGTAATTAGCTTATATATAGCATGAGATGAAAATGGTTGAAAATCACTGCCTTGACATACAGCTCAGAGCTCACTTAAAAAACAAAAAAATTCTCTTACCACATTCCCCTCCCAAGGTAGTTATCGTTCCCCGTCACTGCCGCATGCTCATTCACATTTTACACTCATGTCACGGTGCTCTACTTTACTGGTTCCAGCGTCTGTCTCCTACACTAGCTTAGCACCTCACTGAGGGCAAAGACACCCGAATTCATCTCTGTGTCTCTGTCAACAGCACAGTAGATGGCATAAAGAAGAAATTCAGCAAATGAATGCAGGGGATATAGAACAGGGGAAGTAAAAATTTAGAAAATGTCAGTTAAAAGGACCCTGTGGACCTGGACACTTTTCCTATTAAACACTCTTTACACCAAAGATTTCTGTTTTCCACCAAGGGTGAAGTTGGTAAGAACACCCTGATAGGGTCTCCCTGGCTGGTGTGGCTCAGGGGACTGAGTGCCGCCTGCAAACCAGGTGCCCACAGTCAGGGTGTGCGAGAGACGGCTGATTGGCGTCTCTCCTTCTTTTTCCTTCCCTTCCCCTCTCTCTAAAAATAAATATATAAATAAAATATTAAAAAAAAAAACATCCTGATAGGAAATATGTACGCACTGATGAAAGGTCCTTAAATTTTTTTCTTATTAAACCTTTAAAATTAGGTTAATCAATGTGTTTAACAGAAATCATTTATCAAGTTAAAACCCATAGCCATCTTTATGACATTACATTTTATTAGAGAACTGAATATACTCACATTAAAGCTTGTACTGCCAACGTAAGTTAAAGAAGTAATTATTCTCACTGGTAATTAGGTGAAATTTTAAATCTAGGCTGATCACTGTTTCCCATGTGGTATCTGAGAACTGGCTATTTAAAATGTATTTAAAAATAATGTTTAAGTGAAAATAAATCAGTATTAAAATCAGTATTATTAAATCTCCATATAAAAATAATTAAAATTTTGATCTCGAACAAAATAAAAAAAAAACCAAGATACTATTTTTACTCGTCAGAAAAGATGGATAAAACCCAGAACTACAGAAGGTGTGGGAAAATAAGCATTCATTCTCATGCACTGCTAATGTGGGTGCAAACTGCCTCAGCATCTGTTTTGTAGAACAATTTGGTAGTACCTAGCAAAAACCTAAAAGATATACCACATTCTCTTAGACTCAGCAGTTTCACTATTTATAAGAATGTATTTTACAGAAATACTAACACAAGTACTTAGTCCTCATCCATCTGATTAATTCAAACTCTAAAGTATTTAGTAATAATAAACAGTTTACACAGCAGCTACACCAATAGTTAATTTTAACTGCAAAGAATCCTGTGGCTGTTACACTGAAACCAATTTCCAATACAGATGACAGGGAAATGTGGCTGCCCTTATAAAACTGCACTATGTTATTACTGGAAACCCCAGGCTTTATTTTTGGTTTCTTCAATATTTGGATTCTTTCCATAGGATAATCACACTTAATTTAACAGAAATACTTAATATAAGTGGTGTTACAAATAATCAAGGAATTCAAATCACTACCCCTAAAGTCCTTTTGTTGTTTTACTAGAACTGATAAACTATTATTATAAAAAATAGCACCAGGTTACTTTTCAAGGTATAAGTATGTCTTGAATTATACATCTGGGGAACTAAACATAATGCTTTAAAATACATTAACTGCTAATGTGTAAATTTACACTGTATTTTAATTTTTCTCAAAAAACAGACTGGATAAATTATGAAAGTTAAATGTTATTCTGAAAGCAACAGCTAACAATTGTTTTAAAGGTTAACCTTTATAAATCATGCTCTTAGTCTAGGTAATAGTATTATTAAGTACATTATTTAATACATGATACTAATAGTATATCCAATGTCAATTAATAAACCAAATTACGAGGTTTTGTGCATGCCTTTGAAAGTCATAATTCAGAGCCCTTCTGCTCAAGATGGAGGCGTAGATAGACACGCTTCTCCTCCTCACACAACCATAAAAAGAATTACAACCAGATCTCAAAAACAAAAAACACCCAGAACTGTCAGAAAACTGAGCTGTATAGAAGTCTAACCACCAAGGATTTAAAGAAGCCACAATCGTCCAGACGGGTAGGAGGGGTGGGGTTGCGGAGACAGGGCAGAGAGGTGGAGGCAGTGGCATGGACAGTTCCACATTCATGTGTGGTCCCACATTCACGTGTGGTCGATAAAAGTCAGGGGGGATACGCTGGGAGTGAGCGATCCCAGCCCCAGGCTAGACCGCAAAGAACAGGGTTCCAGCACTGGGAAGATAATCCACCATCTTCTCTGGCTGTAAAAAACACTGGGGGTTGGGGTGGCGGAAGAACTGCCAAATTTTTGCTGCTTAAATGGCCCGCATGGTTTTAGAATGAACACAAACCACAGGGCACAGCTGGATAGGTACCAACAGCATATGGGAAGTGGGTGAAGTGACTGGAAATGGGTCAAATGCTAGACAAACCTCCAGAAGCCAAGCAGCAGCACTGTCCCTTCTCTGAGACCCCTCCCCTCACATAGAGCCACAAAGCAGTGAAGTAGGTTGCCTGGCCCTGGCGATTACCTAAGGCCCCGCCCCATACAGTCTACAGGTGCCTCTTCTACATAAGCCATGCTACTAAGACAGGGAGTAAAAGCAGCTCTACCTAATACACAGAAGCAAATATAGGGAGGCTGCCAAATTAAGGAGTCAAAAAAACATGGCCCAAATGAAAGAACAGAACAAAACCCCAGAAAAGGAACTAAAAGAAATGAGATAAGCAACCTATGAGATGCAGAGTTCAAAACACTGGTTATCACAATGCTCAGAGATATTGACTATGGCCACAAAACAAAGAAAGAAATGAACGTTACACAAAGTGACATAAAGAAAACCTACAGGGAACCAACAGTAAAGGGGAGAAAGCTGGGATTCAATTCAATGATTTGGAACAAAAGGAAGAAATAAAGATTCAACCAGAACAGAAAGAAGAAACAAGAATTCAAAACAAACAAACAAACAAACATGAGAAGAGGCTTAGGAACCTCTGGGACAACTTTAACCATACCAATGTCCAAATCATACGGGTGCCAGAATGAGAAGAGGAACAGCAAGAAATTGAAAACTTATTTGAAAAAATGATGAAAGAAAACTCCCCTAATTTGACAAAGGAAATAGACATACAAATCTAGGAAGCACAGAGAGTCCCAAACAAGTTGGACCCAAAGTGGACCACAACAAGACACATCATAATTAAAACGCCAAAGGTGAAAGATAAAGAGAGAATTTAAAAGAGAAAAGCAGAAAGTTAGAAACTTTAAAGGCAAGAAAAGCCAGGGACATACAACCAAGAATGTTCTATCCAACGAAGCTATCATTCAGAATGGAAGGGCAGATAAAGTGCTTCCCAGACAAGGTAACATTAAAGGAATTTATCATCACCAAGCCATTGTTATGTGAAATGTTAAAGGAAGTTATTTAAGAAAAAGGAGAAATCCAAACTATGAACATTAAAATGACAATCACAACTATCAACAACTGAATCTAAAAAACAAAAACCAAAACTAAGCAAACAACCAAAACAGGAACAAAATCATAGATATGGAGATCATTTGGAGGGTTATCAGCTGGGACGGGGAAGGGGAGAAAGGAGGAAATGGTGTAGAGATTAAGAAGCATAACTGGTAGGAACAAAATAGACGGGGGGGGGGGGGATGCTAAGAATAGTACAGGAAAGGAAGGAGCCAAAGAACTTATGCACAGGACCCATGGACATGAACTTGGGGTGGACTGCTGGAGGGAAGGGGGCTACCAGGCAGTGGGGCAAAGGGGGGGAAAACTGGGACACCTGTAATAACATAATCAATAAAATATACTTAAAACAATAACAGGAAAAGGAGTCATAATTCAAATATGTTTCTTAGTTACACTAAAATTTTCTCTAAGGTTAAAGGATGGGCAGTTCTTACTCCTTAAACAGATAACTAGAACATGAAAGCGACTGTTTACAAAATCACATTGGTGAGTAGGGTCCTGTGATTAGAACGAGGATCCTGTCACTAGAATTATACTTTTCTAATTATGGGCTTAACATTTTCCATGGTTTCTTTGCTTCTTCATTCCAGTTTCCTTAAAGTAATCTAAACAAATTTGGCAAACTTTAGGTAAAGCGTGGGTTTCGTATAGTGGACCATTTTCATTAACACCCGATTACTTCAGAACAGAACACAGATGTGCTGTTCAGCGGAAGAACCGAAGTTCTCAATGATCGCAGTGGTACTACGGGTTTGCACTTCCTTCCTTCTTCTGTTTCCAATCACATGACTGGAAAACAGTCATTTCTATTTGCAAGCACACTCACTGCTACCAAGTTTCAGCTCCTTATTAAAATGCCTGAGGCAAACACCAGTGGTGCAAGGGAAGCAAACCCAGGACAGCCCTCCGGGCTGCCCATCTTGGAGTCCTCAGGGACAGGCTGTTACGAGCGCTGGCCATAATTTATCAGCTCTACCGCACATACCCCATTCAAACTGTTAAGCGACTCAAATTATGAAATATGGACACTCTTCCATATACATATAAATACAGAAAATACTAGCTGCCATGATTTTTAAAATAAATGACAAAACTTAAAAGTTATGCTATAACATTTTTTTCCCTTTAATACAGATCCTCCCAAAGTAAAAGTTCTTGCTTAATATACATTAGTGCTACAAAATCACACTTATGTTTAAGACTTGGAAACACTCACCCTAAAGCCTGGAAGGACGGAAGGGAAAGTGCCCAGTGCATGGATAAGAACAGCAGCCTGGAGGCGGACTCCCCGATGTAGTGCACATTCAGGTGCTCCGGCATGGGAGACGGCATGGTGAGCTGGTGTGGATAGGCATTGAGGTAAATTCTCTTAGGACTGACAGTTCCAAATTGTCATTTCTTTGAAAAAGTTAAATGTAAACATATTATATATGAATCTAATAGAGTCAGCAAAAGGCAAATCTCGAAATAATCTAAGTCACCGGACTTTACAGCTAAAAATAGGATTTAGAATAAGTGAGTAGCTCATAGGTTCTAAAGCAATATTCAGACAAGCAGAGTCCTACTTAACAAATACCAACCATGATACTATCTGTTTATGTCTTTAAAAGTTACTTTCTGTCTTGGTCTAACAATGTGTTTTTTTCCTTTCCTCCCTTTCTTAACAGTGGTATACAACCAATTCAGTACAAGGAGCAATCAATCCTGTATGTTAAACACTCCTTTCATTCAGGCTATGGAGTTAAATTCAGATGGTTACAGGGTAAGAAGACTATTGGGTGAGGCAGGCCAATATTCCCTGGTAAATACCGATGGTGGATATTCCCAGGTAAAAACCAATGCATTTATACATCATGAATGCCAATATTTAAAGTAAAAAAAAAATGTATAAACGTTCTAAAAGCTAACTTTTATAGACTTAACCCATTAACTGATGTAACTGACTTATAAACAGGATTTATGAAGCCATTATTTTATACAGGCAGATGTATATGTTTTAGTTGCTGTTTTGAATTCTATTGGGGATACTTCTGACTTTTAAAAGCACAACAAATATACTTTGATTTTTGAAAGGAAGATTAAAATCAAAATGGATAATACAACATAAAAATTATAAAATATATATATATGGAAATACCCTGAAAGCTACATGTGAATCGCTGAGAAGTGGCCCCTCTTTTTCGATGTGACTTATGCTCGAGTGTCCAGCAATTAGGTGCGCGCTTCCTTCCGCGCCCTCTACTGAGCTCTGACAGGCTGTGCTCTCTCCGGGAGTCAGTGCTTTTGCAAGAGTGTCAAATGCCCTATAAGGAGACATCAGAAGCTGTGAGCTTGGCCAATCTCCACAAGAAAATAAAAATCCGACATAAAATTCTGGAATTAAGATTTAGGCCTAAAAAACTGTTTAGAAAATAAAACTTTGGTGTATCACTGAACACTCTATTTCAGTGATATTTATGATTCCCCAAAAGCAACAAATTAAGACTTCATATGTATGATATGAAAAATATATTAATATATTATCAGAGAACTAGTCTTTTTAAAAAATTGTATGTAATTAAGGGGGAGAAAAATCCTTATACTTTGGAATGAAAATATGCTTTTATAAGTTATATACTTGTTACTATAAGATATCAGCCCATTTACTTTACAAAGAGGAATTATTTAGAAAGAACAAGGGCTAGAACTTATGTTGACTTTATTCTGTATAATACAGAGTTAGGCTTTAATTTTATTTAAAAATTCAGAGAATATTTTTAAACTTATGGTTATACAGCTACATCTAAACTGTAGGAATCTGAGATAAGGATGGCAAATAATGAACTAACGGTAGCAAATAATTTTTCAAAATAGTTCCCCATAATTTTTTGAGATGCCTTCTAGAGTTCCTTAAAAGCTGTTGTTCAACAAAGTGCTTACTGAGACTCTTAAAGGTAGTTTCTTCAATATTTTAGGTGATGAACAGAGTGTGAAAAAAGCCTGAAGAAATCTTGTTTCCACATCCTAAGTATTAATATTGAGAGAATGAAAAATAGAATTGATAGGAGTTTCCTGAACTGTAACTTAAAAAATGTAGTTGATTCAACTAAGTCTTTAAATCTGTTTCATCATTAAAAATTGGTGGGGAAAATAAATGACTGCATAATAAAACAAATGTTTAACTCTACACAGAAGAAAAAAACTAGCAACTAAGCTATCTAAAATATTAGACCCAGATTATCATCTTTAGTGGGAAAAAATTCCTGAAATTTATGACTATATTCTAACTTACAGTGCTCACTTGTTGCTATTTCTTAGAATGTAACTCACTGGGAAACCACTTTACACTGAATGTAGTTAAAGCTTACTATGCCTTAAATTTTCTAAGTCCAGTAGAAATACTTGTTTTCTAAAATTTCTATAAATAGTATTCAATATAAAAATATTGTAAGAAATACTAAAGGATACTTAAGCAAAAGGACATTTAAGATTGAAACAGGCTTTACCTTGAAACATCACCGTTGGTATGTATTTCTTGATTAAATTCACACAAAGAGGTACCACCATTGCTTAATCCTTCAATCACAGACATTTTATTACTATTTTGAGCAAGTCCTTTAGTTTTTCCAAGATTTGCTAATGATGTAACCACACTAGCCAATGTACTTAAATCTCCCTGACATGATTCAGCCTTAAAAAAAAAAAAAGAAAAAAAGTATTAAAACTCTGCAAGTTAGTATCAATAAACTTCTAAATCTGAAATATCCAATTCAAGATTATAAAATGCCAAAAGAAAAGTACTCTGATTCAGATGAAACCTAAAAAGTAAATCAAAGAGCTTTGAGCATATAGAAACTTCTCGAGGAAAAAACAAGTTTAAAGACATCATGTACATTTCCTATGTTTATACAAAAGCTACTTCAAACCAAAAATGACACACCACAGCCTCTTCCTCTAGTAAAAGGATATTAAATTAGATGATCCTTTATTAGTATTAAATTCTGATATTCTTATAATTTCCAAGGCATATACATTATAAAGTTGCCCAGAATATAATACAATTATTAGTGAACAGAAGAAACAATGTAAGTGTACTACAGGACAGACTTCCCAGGGCCCCAACTTTCACCAGCTACTGCGCTAAATGTGTTAAATAGAAGGAAATGTGCGGTTGAAAAATATATTTACGTATTTAAGATACTATGTTACACACTGTTTATTTTCCCACTGTCTTCAGCTTATTTTTCTCAATGATGTATCTATTTGCATATTATTTATGTATTATTAGCTATAATTTTTTATAAAAGAGAATTTCCTTAACTCTTTACTACCCAGAAATATAATTTATACAACAAAGGCAGATAAGTGCTTGATTGTTCTTCTGTTTGTCAATTTCAGAGCAATAAGTCAATGCCCTAGAAATCTCTAACGGTGACAAATGAGTTTTGAGTATCATTTTAATTTCATAGATTTTTACATATTTGATGTGTTTAAATCCATTAGTCATTCTATTTTATTTTAAATGCTCAAATTATTTCATCCTAATCTAATGAGAGGCCTTCAGTTGCCTTCTATGGCATACTGACAGGATCCGTTAATTATGTGCTTTTTTCAAACATTTTATTTATTTATTTTTAGAGAGAGGGGAAGGGAGGGAGAGAAACATCAGTGTGTGGTGTCCTCTCATGTGCCCTCCACCGGGACCCTGGCCCGCAACCCAGGCCTGTGCCTAACTGGGAATCAAACCACTGACTCTTCGGTTTTAAAATAAAAAACACATTTTTCATTTTCACCCAAAACTTGATTTGGATATTCTGAATATATCAGCTGTCTCCCATGTGGTATAACACTGACTGTTCACAATTAATGTCTTGATTTGATCGCTATCAACTTCAACTGGTCTACCTAGCTATAGAGTATCGTCTAGCGAGAAATCTCCAGCATGAAACTTCGTAAACCTCTTTTTTTTGACATGTTCGATCAGTCCCAGCACCTTCTCCACATACTGCACAAATCTTTTGCGTTTCAGTTGTGTTTTTACCTTTCTTTAAATAATAAAGCATAATATGCCAAAAATGTTATTTTTCTTTCCTTTTCAAAATTAAAATGGCTACACAAAAATTCATCAATTTTGATAATTTTTTTTGTCCAACCCAGTATTTTATTTAACCCTGCCCACAACCCTGTGAAATAGGAATCATCACCCCTTTACTGCTGACAAGAATTATCCATTGTCACTACAGCAGTAAGCAGGGGAGCGGAGTGGGAAGTCAGGTGTGGTGGGACAGCCCACGCTCCTGACCATTCTGCTCCAGCCCTCTCATACATGAGTGAAGGAGGTTAACAGTTTTAGGTGTCTTAATTTTCAACTAACACTTATATTCTCTTCCATTTCATAACGTGCCTCTGTAACTAAATTTTGAAGTTTTGCTACTCTTATGCAATGTGGAAAGACTTCAATCTCTGACTTGACAATTTGGGAACCATTTGTCAGAAACCACACAGGGTTGTTATTGCAATTTTTTTTCATTTTCATTTTTTTGGTGCGCTGTTCCTGGAAGTACTGCAATACTAGGTCGAACAATGTGTGGAGTGAAGCCCCTATTCCATCTCCTAACTCCAAAAGTCCATTTAATGTATTGTCCTCAGATAGAGGATGTATCAGATATTAAACTGATAAGAACAGATACTACACTTGACCTTAGCCAAAAGGCCGAGAAGCAATGTTATTACAATTTAATACAAAGATATATAGGAATGCACAATGTCTGGACAAATAGTAATTTTTCAACAAAATTTAATTCTCTTCCTTTCCCAAAGGAATTAATGTGTCAAAGAAATTGTAACTACCGATGTAATCTTGAATCATACAGACATGGCTAAGTAAAATCTTGTAACTCCAAGACGTACGGTAAGAGGCCAAATCTCTCATTTAACAGCCATATGCTAAAGCCAACCAGTAAGGCAGACACTCCCCCTCTCCCTATTCTACAGATCAAAAAGGAAAATGAGGCACTGAGAGGTCAAATAACTTGCCCAAGGTTATGCAAGTGGCAGCTGAAATTTGACTCAAGAGCACAAGTATTAAGAATGCCCTGAAGTATCAAGCAACAAATATGTAACAAATTTGGCCATATACAGGATGAATAATCTTACAGGGTATACAAAACCAGATCACACTATAGGCCAAGAGAAACAAGTCATGGGAGCTCCCTAAAATATGTTTTTCGATAGGAGTCTTCAGGAGAAAAGTTTTTGTTCTCATAAGGGAGTTTCTGAAGACTACAGAAATTTCATACGCTCGATCTAAATAAACAGACCTTTTTTCCCTTTAGATTCCTTGCTCAATAAGGAGCTGCTCCAAATCTCTAAGACAAGGGGGCCAAACTCATTTTCACTGGGGCCACATCAGCCTCGCAGTTGCCTTCAAAGGGCCGAATGTAATTTCAACTCCTTACCAGTGAAGGAGTAGTTACGTATATATAGTCCTAAAATTATTCTGGCCCTTTGAAGGCAACCTCCAGGCTGATGTGGCCCTCGGTGAAGATGAGTTTTGATACCCTTGCTCTAACAGAACTCACAGGACTTGGATACATAAAATGAGAGCTCTCGCAATCCTATTCCTACTCTTCACTCAAGTCAATGATTTGAGTCAGGTGTGTCAGGATTTCTCTTAGAACTATAAAATCTGTAGTGCAATATAAAAAAGAAGTATTAAATTTTTTTCATGTATTATAAGTATCTATTTAGGAGGATTTTTATTTCAAGATGAAAAACGACCTGAAAGACGTGCAAAATGTCTGTCACTTTCACATTGAAGCTATAATTGTCCTAGTGGAATAACAAACATTTCTACTGCTATAGTTAATTTTTATAGTATTTGTATCCACAAAATGGAGGGCAGCATAGTGGGCCCCCAAATGCCACAAATGTTAACAAAGTCAGCCTGTACTTACAGGAAAATCAAGGGAAGCTACCGTAACACCAATCACAATCCTCCAGCTCAGCTTCGGCTAGCTTATCTGAACCGAGGACAACAGGACCTGCTGGCCTTAAAAGGAACTCCCTGACTTTGCAGCCAATCATGCCCTGTTCCTTGCTGCTGCTTCTGACTCCCTGTGAAACTCAATCTTGCCCAAAATCCTCTTGGGAAAGTGTTCCACTGCTTATGAGGCACTGTGTTCCCCCAATGCGTGGGTTATTTTCCCTCCAAGAAAGAGCACCAAGTTCACTGCTGAATTGTTTTAATTGTGTCATTTGACACTACCAAACAGTTGACAATTTATATTTTTAAAAAAGCCAACAACTTGTAACAGGAAATATTTAAGATCAAATCAATTGACCAAATTGATAAAGAAAACCATTTTAAAAGCTTAAAAATATTTAATTTTTAACTTAATTGCACTAACCACACCTTATCTGGTGTCATCAGCACAGCTGACTCAGTTTTTACTCCAGACTGATGAATATTCACAAACATTCCTGAATCTAACAGTCCTGTTGACCTGTGACAAATAAAAACAAATTTTAGCCTTAGTTTCAGTGGGCAGAAAACAAGTGACCAGTTACTTAGTATGTTTTATTTGTTGTCTTTACCTTGCAGTTTCATTCTCTGTCACAAAAGTGGGAGTTGCAGCTAATGGGCTTCGAAGGTCTTTTCGAATGTAGATTTTTTCTGTCGAAGCGGCACAGTTGGAAGACTTTTCTCGTGATACTTCGATGGGTTTTCTTTCACACTGAACAGCTACAAAAATGTGTTAGACTGCGTCACAATGCAGAATTTACTGACAATTATACATGTAAGCTCTGGGTCAGCAACGCCGCTCGTGGGAGACACGGTTACTATAACTGAACCAACTATAACCAACCACCAATCTTCAAAATTATCTGCACTTTTAACAAAGCTGCTTTAGAAAACTGTAATAGCCAACAGCAAAAATGGCCGTTTTGCATCTCTTGTTCTCTTTTCTCTTCCTGTCACTGCTGTGGTAGAAATGTAGAAGAACTGTTATCCTTTAAAATCTCACTGTGGAGAACGAAAACTGAAGTTAGGAGTCCCTTTACTTATCTGTATGAGAGTTTTATAAAATGAAATCATATTTAACCACTTGAAAACAATACTAATAAGAGCCACAAAAAAGACCAGTTAGATTTTCCCCCTTCTAGTTGAGGGCAGTTTGAGAAATAATTCAACTGTTTAGTTTTCATTTATAAAATGTATTTCATTTATTTTATAGGGATTTTATTTCATGATATTAAGGAGATACAGTCTGTATAGTTAAATGCACATTTTCTGAAGAAAAACAGCCAACAATATTCAAATCCAAGTTTTGCCACTTATTAGTTGTGTGATCTTGGACAAATTACTAAATTTGTTTATACAAATTGTAAAGTGGGTAACAGTAGTACCAACTGTATAGACTTTTGCTATGAGAATAAGAAACTTATTTCATACACTACAAAGTTAGGCACAGTGAGAGCTCAATCAGTATTAGCTATCAAAAACTAAACTTATGTAGCCCTGGCTGGTATGGCTGAGTGGACTGAGTGCTGGCCTGTGACCCAAAGTGTTGCCAGTTCAATCACCAGTCAGGACACATTCCTCAGCTGCAGGCCAGGTCCCCAGTAGGGGGCACTTGAGAGGCAGCCACACATTGATGTTTTGCTCCCTCACTTTCTCCCTCCCTTCCCCTCTCCCTAAAATTAAATAATAAAATATTTTAAAATATATATATATATTTAAAAAAACAACTAAACTTATTTAGTTATGTTTTTTTTTTTACCATGTTCAATCTGCAAGTATGCAAGTGGCATACAGGCACTCAATAAATATTTGTTGAATTAATTAAAAATACATATGTACATATTTTGATATTTTAAGTTGAAAAACTATAAATTAAAAAGCATGTAAAATTGACATATTTTAATGTGCTAATTTTAACATACTTCTAGAGTTTTCCTGAATCCTTAATTTTCTCCTTTAAAGCTAATACATACAGTCTTGTTTCATTCCAAACGCAATACATCTCTGTAACCTGCAGTATTGACAGCGGTTTCGATGGTGTTTATTGATAATACAGTCCTTTGATCCTCGACACGAATAAACTAAGTTTTTTCGGATACTTCTTTTAAAAAATCCTTTGCAGCCTTCACAAGTTACTGCTCCATAATGACGCCCTAGAGACAAAATGTTTAGAAAAGTCACATATTTTAACAAACCCATTTCTTCCCTTTAAACAACATATAAGAGACATAAACTAAAAATATCTTAGTTTATGACGTAAGAAACAATTTAGGAATTACCAAATAGAAAATGAAACAACCATATTCTCTAATAGGATATATTAAACAACATGAATTTTTAAAAGTTCATAAAGTAACCTCAAAAATGGTATGAAAAATTGGGGAAAGAAGAGAAACAAAATCACTCAGAACCCCATAATTTAACATAGTAACTATTTTCAGTTCTGATTATCACAAATTATACTTCTGTGAAATACTGTAAAATACATTTTAATATGAAAACTATGATCCAAAAACAGGATATAGGTTCATTGGTATTTGAATGATAATAATTCCTCCTCACTGTGGGTTCCTCTTTTTAAATCTCTGGAAATACCTGTTGCACTCTGATTCACCTATCATTTCACAAACCATTTCTTTGGCACAAAATCTATTATTACAAATTGAACACACTTTGAGAAAAGCTCTAGTGGAGATTTTTGCAACTAAGCTATGGGAATAGATTAAAGAAAATTAAAAAAAAAACAACAAAAAACAAAACACCTGTACCCTTAAACTATATCCCAACAGCATTTGTGAATACAGATGAATGAACACGGGTTTGTATTTCTGGCCAGAACTAAGATGACTTAACCCTGAGCACTAGTAATAGGTTTGGAGAAATGCCTGCTGAGCTATGCAAAGAATTAAATAAAGGTAACCAGGGCTTTTCCACCTTAATAATTCTAGTTACTCTGTATTCAGAGAATGAGAACAGGCCTCAACAGGTAGGTTAATAACTTAATGTTATGTATTACTAAAAGTCACAACTCATTTTTAAGCAATTCTTTGACAAAACTGTTGTCATAGTCAAGAGAATTTCCACATATTCAGTTTACTTTCAAAAGGTTAACTTTGATAATTCTTTGAAATACACATTTTACGTCATTGCAAGATCAAATTAAACTGCAATGAAGAGAAAAATCTCTATGTGAATAAAAAGCTCTGGGGAAAAAAATCAGTTAAATTTCATGGCTACAGATATGAACCATAAAAACTACGTGCTCCCTTATTTTTTTGTGTTAATGTCAGTAAAAGAAACATGGTAGTGTGGTAGTTATTTTAACAACACAACACATATAGGAAGGCATTTTTAATGTTACCTGATGCTTTGTCTCCACATACTACGCAAAGATCAAAAATCTTATTTGGTCCTTGGTCTGAAGAATTATCTGTTAAGAGCTAAATAAACACCCCCCAAATAAAAACAAAACACAGTAATTTGTTATTACTCAATAATGATCTCATGTAAAAAATTAAAAGAACATTCAGTCAGATTAAAAGAACATTGCTTTCATTTTCATAAGTTATTCTGAAACTTTTAACATTATTATGCATATAGCAATTAAGTGACTTGTAATTTTCTTAACAGGTAAAAATTTCAATGTTATAAGAAGCAAAGACAGATCTTTTAAATTTGTTTCATAATTTCTTTAAAGTAAACAGTCTATTAAACACCTGAATACACAAGTAGTTTTTAATACATCTCACAGACTCAGCCTTTAATATTCATACGGAACATGTCAAATCACCGCAGTAGTTATCCGTTCCATGAAGGCATTTGTCTTCAAACAACTTAGAACCTTTCCAAATGGAATGACGAAAATATGCTCTAAGGGCATTAAAAAATAACTAAATTTTTTTAAAGAAAAGGAGTTATGAGGAAAAGAATTTTGATGACGTATTAGCTTACAACCATGGGAATGTAACTGGTGCACAAAGGTATGCACGTTTCATCAACGGGCTGCCTCAGGTGGGGGTTGGGGCAGTGATCAAGTGCACAGACTCTGGAGTCTGGTCCACGGCAGCCAGCCTGCCCGGGGGGCGCAACCTTGGGTGACTACCGACCCTCTTCAGATTATATACAGGGCTTATCACTAAGGACAGCTAGTGCTGGTATAGAAATATTCGTTTCTGCTTTTAGGTTTATCCCCTGCCTTTTCATCATTTTCTTTCAATCCTTTGAAAAGTGAACAAATTAATTCAAGCCCCAAAATGTGACATAGCATCTAGTAAACACCACCTCTCTGTTTTAAAACAACTCACAAAGTAATCATGTACTTTGACTTTTTTTCTTCTTTTAGGGATGTGAATGCCTTCAGGAGTAATTCTGATTTAAAACACTTTAAACAGTCCATAAAACAGCTGTCCTTTGTTATGTCATAGTGGTATTATTTCTTTTTATATCACCAGAAAAATCAGTCTTCAATTAAAAAAAAAAAAAAAGACCCACATTCTGGTATTAGATGTCCCTTCAAAGTATCTAAGACAAATATCACTCTTTTCCTTACTAGTTTATCTATTGCAAATGGTGCCAGTATTGTATCTGCTACTTATTTCTAATGCTATGAGAGAGAAAGGGACTTCCTTGCTCACATGCCATCTTAGGTCCCTAAACCAGAAATCAAATTATCTTGGTCCAGGGATTTCCATCCTGTATTTGTTTCTCTTTCATTGCTTTTAGCTATGATCCATAAAGTAGCAATATTACCTTTATTTTTATACTACAGAAATTTTACAAAAAATAGTAACTTTACAATGGAGAAATGTGACACGTAGTTCTTCTGCCAGGTGGTCAAGTTTAACGCCACTAATCATAAAGCATGATATTAACTACCCTTGATATGATGTGATGAAAATGGCACTTCACCTCTGTGATCCCCGTCCTCCAAACCAACCACCCAAATTCAACGGGAGAAAAACAGCCAAAGCCGCAGAGTGGGGCAACCTCCACCATGCCTGACCAAGCACCCCTCGAAACTGTTGAGGCCGCCCAGCACCTGGAATGGCTGGGAAACGGTCGCAGTGAGAGGAGTCTAAGGAGATGGGGCAGCTAACTGCAGCACGCCGCTTCGAAACAAAAAAGAATACTAGGTGAAAATAGGGAAAGCTAGAAATACCTATTAATTTTAGCTGATAATGTGTCAGTATGAGTTCATTGATTTTTAACAGATGTATCAGACTAATGCAAAAATGCTAGCAGGAGAAGCTGTATGTTGGGAAGTTACATGGGAACTCTGTGTAACAACTACTTCACACTTCCATAAATGTAGAACTTCTAAAAAATCAAATCTGTTAATAAAATAAAGATATGCATGTTATAATTTTTTTAGTGATGGCTGTCTTGTTCATAACTTTTTATAAATCCTGTCCATTTTTGACCTTAGCAGCTTCTAAAATGATGTAATTGTAATTGAAAGAACAGAATCTATCATAATATATAGGCAAGATTTTCTATTTTATAAATTAGGAGTTTTTCATTACCATAAAGAATTTTCTTTGATCAGTTTTTCATAAAAAAATAAGGAATCTAATTTTAAGAGGGCACTCCCCCAAAATCTCTCTGAAGGCAAACTTAAGGGATTGTTTAATTTGTATTCATTATAGCAAAAAGCAGTAAAATATCTACATAACCACAGACATCAGTGTGTAAAAGACCTAACTGGCTCTTGAAGAATAATGTATAACTAACAAAAATTAACACCAATACAATGTAATCTACACTACTGAGTTCCAATATTAAAGCAGACCACAGGGTAGATGGCTTGCTACACCAACCAAGACGTAGATGACCACAGGAGAGGCACGGAGACAAAGACAGCAGCTATGATACCCACTTCTTGACTTGGAAGCTGCTCGTTTGCACAGGCAGCTCGGTTCTGGAAACCGCAGCTGCAGAAGAGGCTCCTGGCCTGGCGGTTTGTTACCTGTGCAGGTGCAGCAGGTCTCCGAGACCAAGTTCTAAAACGTGTTCCAGTAGTTATTTTTGGAAACCTGACCTGGAACTGTTTTCTTCAGCCTTCCCAATTCTTTGAGCTCTCTAAAATTCTACTTTTATAATAAAAAAATCCTCTCCTGAGGATATGTTTATTGATTTTTAGAGAGAAGAAGGAAGGGTGGGAGTGTAACAAGGAGAGAAGAAGGGGGCAGAGAGATAGAGAGAGAGACAGAGACATAGATGAGAGAGAAAAACATCGACTGGTTATCTCCCACACACACCGTGACAGGGATCGAACCCACAGCCTAGGTGTGCGCCCCGCCCTGGCTGGAGACTGACCCACAGTCTCCTGGTGTGCGGGACAATGCTCCAAGCAACTGAGCTGCCTGGCCAGGGCTTCTCTGTATTCTTTATTACATCTCTTCCTGCCAAAATAGCCAGAGTGGATCTTACTGTGTACAACTAAGAACCCCCAAAATACACGAATGGTAAGTACATGTAACGAAAAGCATAGTGGCCTAGAGGAGAGGGCAGTCACCACGGATAATCTGCACAGCACACACTTTCATGGAAGATTTTTTTTTCATACTGAACATGAAGGACCTAAAGTTTTAATGCCAGGACTTAGGACATGCTTTTTAATTCTTGTCAAGCATAAGCTGGAAAGATACTCTGTAGTTATTTACCTGGAGGTGTTGTGCAGACAGATCAGGAGTTGTGAAAAATAACTGGTTGACACCTGCTGCATCTGGAGTTGTGAGAAAAACTTTCCCTGGCGTGGAATCTTGCCTGGCCAGAATGACTTTGCTTGGAGTAGAGCCATCGTGATTTGTCAGAATGAACTGCTTGCCTTGTGTGTTATGGTCAAGGGCTGTCACAATCTGGATTTTCTGGCCAGTCTGCTGCTCTGTAACAACCTAATGCAATCATGTAGCATTAATAATCAAATCACTTTTTTTTTTCTTGAAGAACACACTTTCCTCACACCTTCAACAAAGCTAGAAAAGCATGCCCATTTACGTATATACTCACTACAATACACACACACCTTTTATTGGTAATTCTACTTCCATGAAATCCTATCTTTCAGAAATAAACAAATGTACAAATAATAAAGGTACAATAATAGTAAGAACAGTCAGACCTCACTATTTTGATTCCTTCCTTCCCCTTCCCTCCACCTTCCATTTAGACAAACATGTTGTAAGTGTATTTTATTTACAAAGCACCATTTGTTCTGGGTCCTGAGAAAGAGAAATAAACAAAATCTTTGTTCTCATAAAGCTTTTATTTTAGTGAGAAAAGACAGATAAAAACCAAATAACCAAATAATATTGTCAGGTGGTATTAAGTGCTATGAAGAAAACTAAAGCAAGGTAAGGCGAAAGTCACTGGTGGAATCGCACACACGAGTGGAGTAACAGACCAACATTCAGGCCTGGCTGGGGGAAGTACATCGTGGGTAGAGGAAACAGAACATAAAAGTTGGTGGTGGGGCAGAAGTGTGCTGGACATACATGAGGTAAGAAGCACAGCAAGAGAGCTGTGTAAGTGAAACCAAGTGATAGAGGGAGATTATGGTGACATAATTAAGACGGGGTCTGAGTGACAGCAGGGGCCAGATCATACAAGGCTTCCTAGGCCATACAAACTCTGGACTTCCTACAGTGTGAAAGGGGTTATGCTGGAGGTCTATGGAGCAGGGAGTGCCAAGATCTTCAAAAAAGATCGTTCTAGATGTAGTGTGAAGACCAGACTGTGAATGTAAGAGCAGGATGAAGGGAGACTAGAAAGGATGCTACTGCACAGACACTGGCAATGTCTGGGCATTACACATGGGCAGAGACAGTGGATGAGAACAGGGCAGTGGCCATGCTGGGGCACGGGGGACAACTGGATTTGGGGTAATTTATGAAGGGAAAGGTGACAAGATAAGCTGATGGACTCGATGCAGAGTTTGCATCGAGAAGCGTCAGGGATGACTATAAAATCTTAGCCTGAGGAACTGGGAGGAAAGAACCGCCATCTACCGAGGATTTTTGTTGTTCAGCAAATACTTTAGAGCAAAGTTGTTAAGCAATTTTAATTTTGACTCAAATTTTAAATGGCAGCGTTGGTTTGTTTTCACCTTTTTCTGTTCTCTGAAATATTTCCATCAAGATTATTTTCTATGCAAAATTTACAACAGAGCTCTGAGTCACGAACCCGGTTTTGTCCAGAGCAGACTGCACTGATCACAGCTGCTGCCAGTTCGAGTTTTTTGCTGAGCATCACTTCCGCCCTATCCTACTCTTCTAGGTGCAGTTCTTAAATGTTGCCGATTTCATTTTATACAGATTATTTCTATGAAGTCCAGTCTCTATCCTCTCTAAAATGTTTAAAATTGGCAATGATACCCAAAGACGTGATTCTAAATCAGTTCATCTACAACAAATTTTACCAAGTAAAATTTAAGCTGTTTTATGGTTTTTTTAAAAATTATTTCTATCATTAATATTCACTGTGAATGGAATAAAAATCTAACAGCTGACCCTTACTTCTTAGAGAAAACAGCATCAGGTGCATGCACGTGCGACTGTAACTGGGTCGGGACACTTTGCTTGGATGAGTAAAAGGATGCTCACTGAAACATTACCAATTCAACTGGAAACTGAAGCAGTCCAAATGGTCTTCAATAAAGAACAGTTAATAGGCTAATAGACTACGGACAAAGTTTCTCAGCCAAAAATTACTGTGTCCCATAGGGCTTTTGTTTATGTGAGTTACTGTCCAGCTTAATGGAAGCTAGATTTCATATCTGCCTCTGCATTTAATCTGTTACAATATGTTATTTGGGTTAAAATATAAAAAGAAAGAAATAAAAAAGAAAACTCAGCCTTACATTTATTGATTGAAAAGGGGAGGAATCTTATATTAAGCCTCTTCACACTGCAGAAACTGATCTTTGATACTACACCGAAACCTGCCAAGTGGCAACTAAAAGTTTATTGTAATAATGGAATCAGAAACTATATAAAAAGCTATTGGTCTAAACTGTAATTTGAACAGATCCTTTACTCATGAGTGATTAGGGAACATCATGCATTGGTCATTTTGGAAACAGTGGTTATGTACACCTTTTAAATGTTGCCATTTCATCATACAATGTCACATGTCATGTAGTCTCTGGAAATTTCTGCTGTATACTGTGAGAGAGTGATAGTGAAAAGGAAAATAACATTTTAGCATTATTATGAAAATAATTTTGACTCTGCTGATTTTCTGCAAGAGTCTCTACATGACACTTTGAAAACCCTATGGATTATGGTACCTCTTACTAAGCAGCAGGATGTAGTAATGTCTACAAAACGAAGCTCTACTGACAAGGATCTGTTCCCACTGGTCCATTGAGGCTGCCCTCAGATTTTGTTCCCTCCAAAAATATTCCCGGGTCAGGTGCCCACACTCCTCCACAATTCCTCATTGGCTGTTTTCTCTGTGCTGCCGTTCCACCCTACACAACTCTCAGCACTTACCATATCCTATTGAGGCTGTCCAACTACTTATTATCTCCTACTGGATTAAAGCTAAGCAGGGGTAGCTTTTACCTCTGCGCTTCAGAACCTAGAACACACATCGGTGTAATTACGTTTGGTGAGTCGGTGAAGGAACTATAACTACACGTACCTCTCCCATCTGTTGTTCAGTAATTTGATGTGCGATTTCTTCTATGGTTGCCATGATCTAACTGCAAAAATGTCCTGCCAAAAATAAAAAGACGCCTTTTCATAATTATACCCATAAAAACATATTTACTGAAGAACTTAGAAGTGAAATTCTATGATAGTTAGGATTTTCTTCAAAGCAATCTAGTTAGATGGGTGGGGTGGGAAGGAATAAATAAAACAAAATTGGCCATGCACTGATAGTTACTGAAGACTGGTGGAGTTTATACAGGGGTTTAAAAATTATTCTCTCTGCTTTTATATACTGAAAAAATATCTACCTAAAATAACTATCAACCAAACAATGTGACGTTTCAAAGATACTGAAGCCTAAACATGAGAACTCTAATACAGATCAGCAGTTTATTAATTTAAATGAAGGTAATCCTATCTGTAAACACATCACTGTAGCCATTTAACAAATTATCAAATATTGTAAAAAATGACAAAATAAATGCACTGATTTGGCAGGTTGAAAGATTTCTCTAGAATCATTTCACGAATGACTGCTCTTCACTAGTGGCAATTTCTTATGTATTCGGACTAATCTGAATTTAATGTAAAGCCGTCCCCAAATGGATTTGAGAGCCTGTAAGATTAGTTGACTTTGACTTTTGCCTTTTCTCTATACTAGGCAGTCAAGAATATAAAACTGCCCTGGCTGGTGTGGCTCAGTGGACTGAGCGCTGGCCTGTGAACCAAAGGGTCACCACTTCGATTCCCAGTCAGGGCACATGCCTGGGTTGCGAGCCAGGTCCCCACTGGTGGGGGTGCAAGACGCAACCACAAATTGAGTTTCTGTCCCTCTTTCTAAAATTAAACAAACAATAACATCTTAAAAAAAAAAAGGAATCTTCCTACCTTAGCTACTCCCTATGTGGCTTCTTATTTCCAACTTTGTAGTCAAGTACTAAGAAAGGAAAAGTAGTCTTCTCAAATTCTAATTTTAAAATCTTGATAATGGATTCAGGCTGGCCTAATTTAGGTTGTGTGCTTATCTCCTGAATTAACCAATGTAGGTGGGGCAGAAAGATAGAAAGAAAGGTTCATACGATTGGCAATTTCTGTATTTTCAGAAGGCCTATTTACCAAGAGAAGGGACCAGCACAGACATGCCTACTGGTAGAACCACCTCGAGCCAAATAGTCACTTTGATTTGTTTCCACCACTGAGAGAGCTCTTCAACCAGACGTCCACTGAGCACTGCTACTAAGCTACTCAAAAACTTTAATTCAGTACTGACAGCAATTTTCTGCTGTCAGTTGAAGAAATCCCAATGAGAAGAAAAATCCCTTATTTTTGTAAAGTACTGCATCAAGAGATCTACTTTTTGCCCCAGCTGGTGTGGCTCAATGGATTAAGTGCTGGCCTGCAAACTAAAAGGTTGTGGGTTTGATTCCCAGTCAGGAAACATGTCTGGGTTGTGGGCCAGGTCCCCAGTAGGGGGCGCATGCGAGGCAACCACATACTGATTTTTCTCTCCTCTTTCTCCCTCCCTTCCCCTCTAAAAATAAATAAATAAAATCTTAAAAAAACAAAACAAAAAACCTTGAGGTCTGGGGTCTTAAGGACTGGAGGCTATTATACTCTCTTATGAAACAAAAGATATTAGGAGTTACCAGTCACCCTAATGTATTCTGATATTCAAAATCTTCTTGATGGGAATGGTCTACTGACAGTTTAAATAGAATCAAGTAAGTTTTGGGTTACCAGTCCAGATTTTATCCCCAGCTTTAAAGAAAAGCTAAAAAATGAAGCAGTTCATGAAACAGAATTCAGTAAAGGGAAAAGAAATATATAGTCTTTAAGTGTTCTTCTAAAGAAAATTATATTTAAAAGGAATCATTCTTCTTGACAAAAAAAGTATTTAAAACACAGGCAAATGAGTATGAAACTATTTTTATGTATATACGAAATCTGTACAGATGGTATCTAGAAATGTAATATGAAAAAGAGACATTTATTAAAGAAGATGCAAAATACAAGAAACATAGTATACAGGACAGGGATGCCTCAGTCCCCTTCAAAGCAGGCACCTTGAGACCTCACACAGTTCTCCCAATCATCATCAGCTGCCCTGTCGTGTTTTCTAGAACCGAATCAATGGTTTGAAATCTTTTCTCTTTCAAAGGTGATTTTAGTTTTGGGAAACGCCAGTAGTATATGTAGAATAGCTATGATAATATATGCAGATCTCAATGATACTGCTGATGTTGTAATCCTCTGAAGCAGAGTTCTTATTCCACACCACAAACCCTTCCTTTGACATTCACATAAGTCAATTACACAAAGAGAGTTTCTCTAATGCCTTTATTGTTGTCATTAATTTCTGTCTCAATACCACTTTCACTGACAACTCTGACAGTGCTGTCCCTTTCCTGCCATCGCCATGGGTGAGTTCAGCATCCAAGAGAACAACTCAAACTACATCCCGGTCTTCACGTTTCTTGACCTCAAGTCCAACAATAGTTACCTAATTGCTGCTTTTAATATTTTGCTTCCAGATTGACCTAACATTCAATATGCTTCATATTATTTCACCTTTTAATATTTGTGAAAGACTCCCCTTTATAGGATTTGAGTTGCTATTTGTTAAACCACCCATTCTAACTATACACACTACTTGTAATTCCTTAAACTTAGCATGTTGCTTCGTGCTTCCATGTCTTTGATAATGACTTCTCTGCCACAAATGCCACAGAATCCCCAGATCAGCATATGCTTGTTTTCCAACAATAATTTTAACTCCAAAAACTGAGACAAAAGGACATTATTTATATATTGTTAATTAAAGTCTAAAATGTTATAACGTTCCTAGAAAAGCAATTTGCCGATGTGCATCAAAAGCCTTGAAATTGTTCATACTCACTGGCCCAATAATTCATTCAATTTCTTCTATTCGACAAGTATTTTGGTGCTTCCTATGGGCCACACATGTTTCTAAGTGTTGGGGTACAGGAGTATTAAAACAAACTTCCGCTTGTGAAGTTTATATTTAGATGATGCAAAAAAGAAAAAACAAATAAATATACAGTATCAACGAATGGTGAAAAGTGAGATAGAGAAAAATAGATTACAGACTAGTATTAGAAAATAAAGGGTGGGAGAATTGCAATTGTTTAAATTAAGCTCATTGGGGTGATATTGGTTGATAAGATTACATAGGTTTCAAGCGCAGATTATTGCGATACACATCTGTACACTGTATTATGTATTCACCACCCAAAGTCAGATCTTCTGTCACCATTTCTTTGGCTCCCTTAACCCTTTATTACCTCCCCAACCTCCTTCCCTTGGTAACCACTATATTTTTGTCTATGAGTTGCAATTTTTAATTAAGGACTAGAGATGGCCTTCCAGAGGTGACATTTTATCAAACAGAAAGGTCAAGGATTTGTGCAAGAAATATTCTCATTCAAATCATGTAGAAGAAAAATGTTTAATGATGAAGAGAAAATGCTTATGATAAACTAAATGCAAAGATCAAGAAACAGAGCTTTGTTTACAACTGATTTTAACTATGTAAAACACACAAGGACTCAAAATAAACTTTCTCAAATGTTAACAGTCACTTTTCCAGGTGGAAATTTACAGGCTATTATCTTCTTTACGCCTTCTGAATGGGTTTACGCCTTCTGAATGGGTATCTACTGTAATCAGAGAAGTAAGTGCTGCATCTTCTGTGGACCACTGCATCCTGTGCTCACTTATCTTCTAGCGGGGGTGTCCGATCTTTGATGTTTCTGGGCCACACTGGAAGAAGAGTTGTCTTGGGCCACCCATTAAATACACTGTGACATGTAATCACAAAAAAAAAATATCTCATAATGTTTTAAGTAAATGTACAATTTTGTTGGGATACATCCATAGCCATCCTGAGCCACATACGGCCTGTGGGTTGGACACCCATTTAAAAAAGCACTCTGTCCTTATTTGCATAGATGGCCATCTTCAACAAGAGACTTCTAAGAATAAGAACTACAGTTCTTCAATGAACTAATTTTTTATTTTTTTAAAAAGATTTTAGTTATTTATTTTTAGAGAAGGGGAAGGGAAGGGAGAAAGACAGGGAGAGAAACACTGATGCAAGAGGCTGCCCCTCACACGTCCCAACCAAACCACAAACCACGTCCCAAACCACAACTGAGGCACGTGCCCTGACCTGGAGCGGAACCCGCACCCTTTCAGTTTGTAGGACAATGCCCATCTGACTGAGCCACACTGGTCAGGACTGATCTGTTTCAATGAACCTCTAGTGTTTAACATGCCCAGTGTTCATATCTAAATTCAACAAGTATTTACTGAAACATCCTCATCAGGTACTTGTAAGATTTTGGGACTTGACAGTGAACAAGACAAAAAAGATCTTTGCTTCATGGAGCTTTACTGTAATGAAAAAACACTACAAAAAATTTACCATCTGTTAAATGTTACAAAAACTAGCAGGTGATAAAAAGAAAAGGAAACAAGCGGAGGGGGAGTTTATACAGGCAGTAGAGTGCCCAGGACCTCAAGTCAACAAACCAGAGTCACGATCCCATTTTTACAACCTGAGGCTCAGTTTCCTTGTAAATGAAATGGTTTCAATAAAATCTTCAAAAAATTGTAAAAATTCCATGTAAGTGAAAATATCTATATCAATGGCTGCCTCTTATAAGTAAGAGGTGATCCCTGGACGTTAGCTGACTAAACAAAATGCTCTAGAAATGAACAAAAGGAGCTCAGAAGACACCGCACTGGAGAGGAAGGTCGGAGAAACTTTACAGAAGAGACATCTGAGGTAGGTACTGAAGGAAAAGCACTCCTATCAGCCTGAAAGACAAAGCAAAAAGCCTGAGGATGTTGCCTTTCCTACTCTACACATAAGACGCACAGTTCTGTATTTCTGGCCCTGATATATTTCTTTTTACATCGACCACAATCTCATCTCTATGCACCTTCCCCACAGAGAACAGTACCAGTGGTGCCACCCTTCCATTCAGATTCAGAAGGTTACGTCTGTGTTTTCTGACAACATCAGATACAGCTCACTTTCTCTTCCCAGCATCTGTTCTCCCCTCATTCTTTCCCCATCAGGCCCACCCCCATCAACTAAATGTAGGCTGCTGTCATTAGTACTGACAAAGCAGTATTTTGCATACTTTGCGCTGTGAGCCACTTATGGATGGGGAAGTTAATTTAAGCCTGAATCTTTTTTCTTATAAAAAGGAAAACAGAATAGAAATTAGTGCATTAGGCATAGTGAGAATAAGAATAGTCAATCTCCTGTAGACTTGATTTCAATTTAATCTGTGTATGTGTGTGCTGAGTCACATATTTCTTCCTTTGTAGTATAGTAAAAAAAAAAAAAAGTTTGAAAATAAAAAAAATGTTTCTCTCTTCATACCTTCTGGTGGGGAGGGTCAAACATCTCTGAAAAAATGATGGACGTTAAGTTTTCCCTCACCAGAAAACACAAGTTCACATGCATTTAAACTATAAATGATGGTATGTGCTGAATTTCAAGGGATTCCTAAAACCTCCAGCGGCCAGTCCAAGGTCTTTAAGTTAAGAACCTTCAGGGTAAAATTTCAGCTACTGCCAGAGCTCACTTTCCTGAATGCATATTTAACATACGCAGCTTTGTGTACATCAAAGGCCCCTAGAAGGCAAAACCACCTTTACATATATTTGAAGCCCCAGGCAAAAACCATCTTTTTTGTCAGCAACTTTGACAAGTGGCAATATCTAAAGATGCTTAGAGAACTGAACCACATCCTCTTTTTCTTGCTTCATAACCTCAAAGAATAAAGTTTCAGCCTTTCCGGTATTTTTCCCCCCAATATTTATTAAGCTCCTATAACATGCCCAGCACTGCGGACACAAAGGACAGTTCATTTATACTCTGACTTCCTCATCTTCTCCTTTTATCTGCTATCACTCTGGAGAGAAGTCTCTCTCCCAATATATCACTCCAAGCCCCCCTCCCACATAACTCCAACTAATCTTTAGGACTCAGTTCAAATGTTTGTGTATCTTCTAAGATCATTAACTAGGATCCACAGAGTTCTGTTAACTTCTAATATTTTATGTGAAATTTTTATACAGGCGCATTTTTTGGTAAGGCTGGTCCATGGCTTTCAAAAAAGATTTTGAGGTTGCAGAGGGTCTTATAATGCAAAACCGGTAAGTAATATTTATACTATTAAGTCTTTAGCCTATGCTGTTTCTTTTGTCTTCTCTAGTCCCCAAGGGTAGGAATTACACTCTGTGTGTGCAAACAGTATTTTGGGAATGTTTGCTAACTCTGATTTGTGACTCCATCAAAACCCTTTCTAAAACAAGACTGAAATATCCCTACAAGGAATGATAACTTTGGTTGTATTTCATGTGACCCACTATTTTATAAAAATAAATGGAAATGCCCTTTAGAGTTACCAACTGCACAAACAAAATTTTAAAATCGTCATGTATGAACAAACAATTGGTCAAAAGCCTCCAAGCTGAAGGCCTACTTACAACTTCCAGGGGCACAAAAACCCTAAACGCCTTACTTTCAACTCATTTAGCTTTTCCTTTCCAGTTTTTTTTTTTTCTTAAACAGACTGACCTACTTACTGAAAGTTATGGGATAACTTGGCAACATTTGCAATTCATAAAACGGTATCTACACAAGCTGGAGACAGAGTTGCATAACAAAAGAGCTCCTGGAAGCTTGGTCATGCTCAAGCGCAGTCTGTACCCAAGGCCGATCTATTTTATTTCTCCAAAGATACAGGTCCGAAGGCAGTGGCTACTCCTGTCCCACTTGTTGTGAAAGGAGGGAGCTTTAAGCCCTCCCTCCTAAGAAAGAACGAGATTCTGCAACGGGCCCTCGATGAAAGGGATTCAGGCCTCCGCGTCCCGCCGGCCACCGAGCCCCGGTGCGCGGCTCCCAGAGGCGGGGAAACGCCCAGACGGAAGCTTTTCCTGTAGTTGAAAGGTCAGAGGCGCCGCGGGAGGCACCACGGGAGAGGCTGCCGCGCACGCAGAGCCGCTCGCGAACTCCCACCCAAGCCCCGCCGTCCGGCCCCACTCCTGCTCCGGACCCCGCGCCGCACCTACACTTCTCCTTTCTCCGAGCCCCGCGCATTCTTCCCCGCCGCTCCGGCCACTCTTCGCGCCCCAACCCAACCTGCCGCGAAACTGCCAGACGAACGAGCCCCGCCGGCCGAAGCCCGCAGGCTGT
Organism: Tonatia bakeri; assembly: GCA_004024845.1. Classification (NCBI taxonomy): domain Eukaryota; kingdom Metazoa; phylum Chordata; class Mammalia; order Chiroptera; family Phyllostomidae; genus Tonatia; species Tonatia bakeri. The sequence goes on from PVIA01004977.1 coordinate 54,074, forward strand.
GGCGGGTTTCTGGGGTGCCTCGGCTGGCAGTTAGGAGGGAGGGCACCCCCGCCCGCTGCCCAGCGCGCAGCCGCTCTTCTCAACACCCGCACTTACCGGCTTCACTGCCGAGTTAAGTCCCGCGCCGGGCGTGGACCTGGCGGTCCCGCTGGGGCGGCTACTGGAGGTGTCCGGGAGGAGTCAGTTTGGAGAAAGCTGAAGGGGGATGGGTAAAAAATAGTGGGGGCAAGCAGCTTTCTAGGTTTGTGTATTTGGGAGGGGGTCAGAGTTCGTGACCTCTCAGATTCTGCAGAACGCGCTCCCGTCTGCGCCTGCGCGTGAGTGGTGTGATGAATTGACGAGAGGAAGTCGTGACGTTCCCTGGGTGGAGGGTTGAAAGAACCGGGCCTCCCGAAGTCGACTGCCCCCTAGCGGCGAGGAGGGAGACTGGTCCGCCCTTGCCGGCGTCCAGATCAGGGTCTGGGGGGAGTCTCATGAGCCTAGCATCCTATCATCCTATTTGCCAAAGGCGGTCGGTAAAGGTCTTGAAACAACGTTTCAGATTTGAGTAATGATAACCTCGTCAGTTTTAGGCAGTTCTGTTACTAATTTGTGGGAAACTGGGCTCTGTTACAGGCTCTATAGTGTAATTTTTTTTCCTTTTATTTTTAGAGAGGGAAGGGAGGGAGGGAGAGAGAAACATCAATGTGGGGTTGCCGGGGGCCATGGCCTGCAACCCAGGCATGTGCCCTGACTGGGAGTAGAACCTGTGGTGCTTTGGTTCGCAGCCTGCGCTCAATCCACTGAGCTACACCAGCCAGGGCTATAGTGTAATGTTTATTACACTAACAGGTCTGGTTAGATCCCAGTAAGATATTTAAAATTCTCTTCAATAAAAAGAGAAGCTGGGGTAGAATCCTGGGGAGCAAGGCAAAGTTTTACTCATCAACTATTATAAGTAAATAGGTAAATTGCTAAATGATGCAAGGATATAATCACTTAAAATATAAGATTTTGGAAGGCTGTTTTTTGTCTGATTTGTTCAGTTCTATTCCCAAGCCTATGGGACAGTGCCTGGTAGTCAGTAAAAATTTGTGGAAGAGTTAAGTATTGGTGGAACATCACATTCTGACGGTGACCACCTGTGGCACTGACTTGTGGTGGGAAAAGCTGTCCTGTGTGACAGTTTGGACTTTAGGAGAAGGGGTCCTTAAAATTTCCTTACTATTAATCAGCACCAGAAAAGTCATCATGCATTAAGTAAGGCCAGAAACTCAAGTGAGGAAAAACAGGTGCACTGAAAAGGGAACATGCCCTCTGTCACTTCCCTCTGGAACTAGGAAGCCAAACACAGAAAAAGGAAATGTAATGATCCCTAATAAGTATAAATATAATCTATGCCTCATTCTCTAAAAGTCCCCGTTTTCCATTGGCATTATTTGTTTGGTGGTTTTAAGGCAGCTCCTGAGTTCTTCCTTCCTCCACCCCCCATATCCTTCAGATGGTCCCAAAAGTGAAAGCTAAGAAAGCATACCGTAGGTCCAATAGAAAAAGGCAATCTGAGACCTTTTCTCTATTTTCAGTGTACAATATTCATGCTTATAGTGATGCTTGTGGTTATGCCTTATTATCCATTTAATGTAAGTTATAATAAGTTGACTTATTAAAATGTGGAGGTAGTAGCCATTTGGGGAACATCATTTGTGGGTGAAAAAGAGCATCCCCTAATTAGGCTTCAGAAAAACAAGTCAGTGTGGTTCACCTTTAAATGTGACTCTTAAAAAAAATTACAGTTTAAAAGACATCACACCAAAAGTAGATAAATTTATTTTATATAAATATAATACATATTAACATTATTTACAATGCTAACATTTGATTTATAAAGGATCTATTATCTCTATATGGACAATTAGATACAGACATCACTTTGAGTAAAAAGTGTTTCTAGAAATTCATAAGTCATTTAAAAAACAATACCATTTCAAAATTGGTTCTTAAGATGCTATGATCAACTCATATTAAAGACTGCCCGCCTTTAAACCCCCCCAATAAAAAAAAAAGGAATTTGACATATTGAGGCATTTTGAAAATTTACTACCACCTTTATCTTAAAAAGAAAAAACCCTAGAAATTATTTATCTCTTTTATTAAAGAGGGGAAAGTTATAGGTATGATTTTCCTTTAGAAAATAACATTCAAAAGTGGCATAGGCTCCTGAATGATGTTTGTGTATTGGGACACTAAAAAACAAAATCAAAAATGATCCATTAGAAGTAATCTGATTCACCAAACACTGAGTATCAGTGCATGGGGGGGCACTCTGCCAGATGCTGAGGGAGCATCCCAAATGAACAAGATACAGTTGCTGCTCTCAAGGACAGGATGTGGTAAGTACCATAAGAAAGATGGTTTACGAGCTAAGGGATATATGACCACAGAGAAAGGAAAGACTAGATCTAGTCTGAAGGAACAGGGGAGAAGGAGCAGGGAAGAGGACTAGGATCAACTTCACAGAGAAGTCTCGGATCAACAGACAGAAATGGGGGTGGAGGAAAGGGTGAACAGAGAAAGGCTGGGTGTGGTCAGCTGGGATATACGGTGTCAGAGGAAACGTGTTCCGTGCCAAGCCACTGGGAAGGCAACCTTTTGGCGTCTCTGGGCCACACTGGAAGATGAAGAGTTGCCTTGGGCCACACTTTAAATACACAAAGATAACGAAAACTGATGAGCAAAAAAAAAAAAAGGTTTCAAGTAAATTTACAATTTTGTGTTGAGCCGCATTCATAGCCATGCTGGGCCGCTTGTGGTCTGTGGGCCACAGGTTGGACACCCCTGCATGGCTCTGGCAGTGTTTAAAATGGGACCATGTAAAGAAGGCACTAGAATTTGAAGAAAAGTTGCTCCAATCACTGGGGCTTGAGCCAGGGTCTCTGCAACAACAGAAGGGCAGTGAAGATGGAAAGGATACAAGAGCAATTGCATGCACCCTGTTATGACTTGGAGTCAGATTATGGAGCCTAAAATGGTGTTTTTCCATTACAGAAGAAAATAAACAGATTTAAGTGAAAAGAAAGTTGAGTTCTAGCGATGTAAAGTTTAAAACGCTTAAGGACAGGTGTAGGTATCCAACAAGCAGTTGCAAATGGTGGAATGTGTAGGTCTAAGATCTAAGTTTTAATGAGGGCATTTTGGGGGCTCTGTTTGAGATGTAGATGACCAGAATCCTGTCCTTGAAGTATAAGGAGGAGAAATATAATTCAAACAGTATTCAACAAATATTATCTCTTAAAAGATAGTTTTGAGAAACTGATATATTAGATATAGCATCTGCCTCCAAGGAGTGTATGATATATAATAAGAGAAATAGGATCTACTTCTAGAAATCCCAGTGACTATGCATGACTACACTGCACCTCAAACTCCAATGAGCATACAATGAAAACACACTCCAAGACATATGAACATATGCTGTGATAACATTTACATTTTAACTAAATTACTAAATACCAGGCTTTCCTTATTTCTGGCTATATTCTACCAACCAAATATAAAATACACATTTGGCTAACAAAACTACACTTTAAAGTTGTCTTCTTCACTTAGTTGTTTCACTACATCTTTGTATTAAACAAGGTTGCTCTGATGATTTCACTAAGAAATGCTACTAGATATTCTACGAATCAAGCTTTCAGTTGAAGAGACCAAACTGAGAATCTTGGGCAAAGGACAATAGGAGGTTACCGGCTCCAAAAGGAAACAGGAAAAAAGGTTGGAGAGAGGTTCAGAAATGTGAGATGAAATCAAGATAACCATCCTCGTTTTCTCAGGGCTCTGGTGGGACCTCTATATTTACAGAGGCCACAGATAAGGAGGAACACTGGCTGGGCACGCACACTATGCATGCCCGCCTGCCTCCAGGGTACTTCCAGACTCCCCTTTGTCTTAACTTTATTACTGCTTTTCTTTCTCCTCATGAGAAAAGATGATATTTGAAAAGAGTCTGATTGAAGCACATGTATCAGTGTAATAAAGTATTCTTGGGAACTAGGTACTATTCATACTTTATCCTCATTTATAGAATGCATTCAATGTATCATTTTTTCCTAAAATGTTAGCTATCAAGAGATATTTTCAAAGTAGCTTTACAACGAAATGTATAAGAATAGGTTTTTTGGTGGACATTGAATTAGCCAGCTTAAATAAATAATTGATCAGCCTTAGTAAGTTATGAGGATTGCTACGGGGGAAAGGGAATGTGATCCTATTCCACATCTGAAATATCTCTATGGGGGGGTACAACCTGATACCTTCCTCAAAAGGCTGTATTTTATATTTTTCAAAACCTCCATGGGGCTAAGCCAATAGCTAGTACAATTAGACCAGTTTCACATGTAATTGGGAGAATTACTAGAAGTTTGTGCAATGTTTCTTATATTTAGATTTATAACTAGTTCTTGATTCAGCCAGCTGTTGAAAGATAGAAATAGCCTGCTTGATATTTTTTTAAGATTCTGAGGCTTAAGCCAAACCTTGTAGTCAGAAGGTTGAGAGCTAAGGAAGAGGGGGGAAGAACTCTAAACAACTTATTTTTCTATAAAGTGCTAGGCCCAATGAAGCGGAAGGAAATACTTTATAAGGCATAACATTGGTCTCCAAAACGGATATACTAAAAACAGCAGAGATTTTAACATGGAAACCTTATTTATGCTATCTTGATTAAAATTAATGAGCTGCAAGGAAGTATTGGTTTACCTATAGTAACAAAAAGACGGTGGAGATAGCATGTGAGGGCTTTGTGTGAGACTGCAACAGGATTTAAAATGATTCCATACAAGCAATAGCCAGAAAAAGCTACAGCAGCCAACTCTAGATTTAACAGGGACTTGGGGGCTGCAACAAAAAAACATTCACAAGGCTTCCGAAAGGCACACGGTAATTCTCTTGGCAATCATAAATATCACAGTGAATTAGGAAATCCTTTATATAAATGAAAGGAAAATTCTTGTGCCCTTTAATGAAATACTATATGAAAAACCTTGCCTTTTAGGATAACTTACATTTAGTTTAAGCTCAGTCAATAAATGTTATGACCATCAGGAATGACTTTAATCACAGCGTTAATTTTGTTTTTCTTCTGCAAATTGATGTTATTTACAAAGTAGTTCCTATGTTGAATAATAAGTGCACCAGAATTATGAATGTAAATCTTTCCCAATGAGGTGCACTGGCAGTTGGTTAAAAAAATAACGAACTTTAAAAAATTTACCAGAGAGGACATAACACAAATTGATAGTACAAAACCTTAAAAAAAAAAAAAAGAATACTATACAATTTTAGTTAATACTGGCTTAGAATCTGTGCTTTTTTGATATGTTAATTCCAGTTCATTTTTAAAAGCACAATATTATAGGCAATGTTACATTCTTTTTAGACATAAATACCATTATTAATTTGGGCTCAGAACACTCAGAGTAGCAAGAGACATTATGTAATATAATGCTTCCCATATTTTGCTTTTTAAAAAAATAACACCCTTATATTTGGGTTGAACTGGTAGCATTTTTTTAAAAAGATAAAATTTAATTAATGTAAAGGCTATAGAATTATTTGTGTTCCTTTGCAAATGAAAACATCTTCTTTCTTACATACAATTAAATAAAAATTCAGATTCTATCCCTCTGCTATAATTCCTTGATGATGTAATATGATGTGAGGTACATCATAGAAATACTTGAGATAATTTAATGGAATTTCATTTCACAGTTACTGAGGTAGAAGTTGGCTGTGTGTTTTTCATTAAAAGATACAAAAATTCACCTTAGTTTACTGATGTAAAGATACGCATTTTTATCATAAGCAGTTTTATAATCATAATTTCTAAACCAACCTGCTCCTTAACGTGTGTTTTTTATTCACAAAGACTTTCCGCCAGTGAGAATGTCATTACAATGTAACACGGTCAATGTGAGACACATTGAGGAAACAGTGTGGACTGTGTCACAAACAGTTAATACAGCATACAGTGTTAAGATACATTTTCTGGTTTCTAAAGAAAAGGTACTTTAGAATTCAGTGTGAATTTCAGAAATAATTCTGACTTAAGTAAACATCAAAATTTTAATAAATAACATACATGGAAAAAACAAACATTAAAAAAAATTACCTTATACCTAACAAAATAATCTTATTTTTGATGAAGATTTTAGTTGGATTTATCTTGGCAGTGTTGATTTGTATTAAATTTTTGTACTTTATTTACTCCACTCTGATGAAATTCCACCCTTTTGGAATCACAGAAAAGATGAAACCAATACTGCTACAATATTGTGCCTTCCTGAAATGCTTCTATCCACCTATTAATAAGAGAAATTTGTTAGATTTGTAAAATGCAATTATCCAATATGTATTATGTTAATGTAGACAATAGCTGTGCCTGTGAATCTAGTTACCCTAACAGAGTATTTAAGATCTTTCCTATAGCAAACTAGAATTCTGCATATATAGAATTCTGTATATTTGGTGATTTCACAAAAAAATTAGCCTGAAAAGTGCACCTCGTTTCTATGAGGGATGAGGAAGGAGCCATTTCATGTACAAACTCTGGGAAGTCCTAATAATCCTGTTTAGCTGGTTTTGGAAATGGATAGAGCTGCAAAGGCCTTTATTTGAACCCCCTTTCTGTTCTGTTCCTGTCTCTTTCTCCCTTAACCAGAGATTCCTTGGGCATCCACAGTTGGAACCTGTTCTAAAATTTTTGAAGAAAGGGAATCTCAGATCTAATCTGCTGGTGACCAAAATTTTGCCTGCAATAGACAAATGTCTCAGTTTCCCAGAAGTCTTTCCAAAACCCTTTAGTCTCAAAGTTTTATCTGACCATACACACAGCTGCAAATATCCGGAGGGCATTCAGAGGTTGTGTCTTTGTGCCTCCCTGGTAGTGTAATTGCTTATGAACTTGCTAGGAACATTTGAAATCACCACGTTAAATAGGAAAAACAGCGTAAGACAGAACTAGCTCAAATTTCAAAGACAGAGTTTTCAAAAATTTAAATTTTAAGTGCAAATGGCATATGTTATACCATAAAAAGCCTCTAAAAAAAGCCTAAAATTTCCATTGAAGTTAACACATTTTACTATTCTGTGATGTGCAAAAAAGCAACCCATGTGATATAAGTACCCTCAAAGAGAAACTCATAATTTAGCCTGTATTAATTCTAAATTATAAGTCAGCTGATTCCCTTCACCTAACTACATTCAATCCTGTCCTCCTTTTTTTCCTGATTTTTGTTTTGTTTTTGTTTTTTCAGTTCTGTCTTGACATGATTTCTATCTTGCCAATTTAAAGATATAAGCAAAACGTGTATATTTAAAAGCAATATTTTTATCAGTTTGGTAATGAATGCAGATGAAGATGATGAAAAATATAATCTTTAAGAGAATATTAAGGCAACTACTATTTTATCTAAGTAATTTCTACAGAAAAAATAGCTAAGTGACATAATTTTAAAATATTCTCCTGTACACAAAAGGAATTATCTAGAGTAACAGCTACGACACAGTTGGATATCCTAATAAACTCAGGGCAAAAAAAGTCTTATAGAGTATTTGTAACATTATACCTGATTACTTTTCAGGAACATATATAATTCTGTTACATTAACTCTTACTGCCTTAAGAAATGACAAGCCTTGCTTACTTAAAGCATCTGTTTATATCTGCATGTACCTTTTGAGTCTTCAGAAAACATGAGCACCTCTTAGTGAAAACAAAAATGTGTTTCTTGCGAGGTCAAAATACAAATCAAATGAAAGAGGTGAACTGAACTGCTCTGTTCAGAAAGGACCTTGATTTCACAGAAATATGCTTCTTTATATTAAGCAACCTCACGATACCTGAATATCCTTGTTGGAATTTTGAAAAGACTATTTCAGCCTTTACCATCTAAAATATCTATTTTGATATAAAATGAAATGAAATGGAATAAAATAAAATAAAATCTATGTCCTTCTACTCAGTCATTGGGAACAGCATGGGAGCCTCTTAATGTGTTTGACCTTTCCCCCAAAGACCTTAGCGAGCAGCTGTTCAAACTCCTGCCGCTCCCCAGCACAGTGGAACCAGCGGACTGCCAAGTCCTGGGTGCTTCAAGAGAAGATTCTTACCCTGATTGAAGAAAAGGTCAAATACCTCAGCTTCCCCTCCTCTCAGCAGAGCAGCATCACACTGCTTCCTCCGAGGTTATGTGCACATAGAATATTTTGGACAGGACCACCTATTTTTCTTTCTCCCTGTGCCTCCTGAAAATATTCCAGATACTCTTGCCTGTCTTTAGAAACAATTCTAAAGAGTTTGAGTAATATCTTCACTCATTCTAATTTAGATCCTGATTTAAATTCTCAGTTGTCCCCATGCATGGAAGTAGACTACCTTACTATCAATCATTTAAAGTAACAACTCAAACTTTCGTGTATAAAAGAAAAATGTCTAAATCACTTACTTCTGAGCCGAGTGAGCATCATCTGCTTTGAATACATAAAATACCATGTTTTTGTGCAGTAACTGAAATACTCTAGACTCTGAATTCTCATCTTTGACTTGAGTGACAGTGAATCCTAGTAAAGGCTGGCTCTCCAAAGCTGCCACGTCCTAATTTAAAAAGACACAGAGGGTGATGATTTTTAAAACTGATACAAAATTCAGATGTGCGAACTCCTGATGTATACAGCTCTAATTTCATTTTATATGCACATATGATAATTCTAGCAACTTACTCAATTTTTCTTTATTCAACAATATTTCTTGAGCCACCCACTCCGACCTACTCTAGGAGCCACTTTGCTAGACAATTGTCAATGTGTTCACATCCACTGAATTTCACGTATTTCCCTACAACCATGGGAGGTAATGCAGAATATATAGCTTAGAAAGGGAAGTGATTTACCCCTGTCCCTCTAAAGGAAAAGCTTAGACCTTAGAGCAGAGGTTTTCATAGGCGCTGGAACACACGGTGATCAGACAGGAGAGAAGCACAGTATTAGAGCAAACAGTCAGAGGCTGTTTATAACACAGAGACAGTCTAGAAGATCAGTGCTGATGCCTGATCAATATAATCTGGAGATTGTCAAGGGGGTGTCATGCAATAGAGCTTGGCAGAAAGGACAAAAACCTCTGCGTTCAGTGAAGTAGACAGTCATGTGACATGAGAAAAAACCTTTTACATTTTAATACTATGGAAAATTCCAAATATTTTTGAGTAAGAGCTCTCTAGACAAAACAAACACCCTGTTCACATTAAAAATAACAGTAACAACATCCCCGCCTCCAAAAGTAAAGCAAAACAAAAAACATACACAAAACAAATAGGTTAAACAAATACTGTAAGTATTTCCAGTCTTCATTAGAAAACAAGTTCCCCAATTCATGCCTCTTCAGATTCCAGATCTTACCTCGCTTGCAGCATACGTGTACAGCACTTTATTTTTTATGACAAACCACAAGTGCTTCCAAGGCTTTTTATTGCCCTTTGATCTGTACAAATAGCCGCTCATAGAAGAATCTTCTGTGTTTGCTGATACCTTGAAAATAAGCAACCCCCGTACATAGTTTAATGGTGTTCGGACAAAAAAGTTTAAAATAATAATAGAACTACTTTTTATAAACGGTTCTGAAAGCAATAACCATAATAATAATGTTTAGGAAAGAAACTGCTTATTTTCAAAGTCTGCTGCTGTACAAATAGGGGACTTGCCATCACCGTGAACGTGAAAACCCTTCCTTTCAGAAGCAGTTTTGGGAGTCTGCCTGTTTTGCACACACGTGTTTCTTAGTGGGTTTGTCTGTGTTCTCTGGGTTGCCAGAAGAAAAATAATTCCAAAGGTCAAAAAGGTCTCTTTAAAGCTGCACTTTGGGGACTGTGCGTGTTGTTTATTGCTCTTCTTGTTCTGGCATAATCAGGGGAAACTACTTAAAACTTGAACTCCGCCCCTGAAGTAACAACAACAACAACAACAAAACTGTACCAACAGAAAAATAAAGAGAAAATTCTGCTATTATTGGTGATTTTAAGGATCAGTTTCTGCTCCCCGAGTTTTGGTTTGAAAGACAAGAAACTTGTTTTACTTCATAAAGGGCTAAAAAATGCTTTAATCTCTGGGCAAAAAGTACATAGTAAGCTTTTAGTGATTATAATTTGGCAGTTGAAATTTCTCTCTTTCTCTTTTCTGTTAACACAGGAACAACAGAGATACAAAAAGCCAAGTTTAGGACTTGTGGCATGGTGAACAGACTCTTAGGTGGCTCCCTGTGACCCCTGCTTCCGAAAGTCACCCTCTTACACAATCTCCTCCCCTTGACTGTGGGCAGGCCCTGTGACTTGCTCCCGACCAACAGGACATGGTGAAGGTGATGGGCATCACTACCCTGTCACATTATGTAAGACTTCATCTCGCCAGCAGACAGCTCTAGAGACTATCTCCCATTCTGGCTTTGAAGAAGCAAGCTGCGATCTTGGGATGCCCCCGTGTCAAGGAGCTGAGAACAGCCTCTAGGAAGAGCAAAAAAAAACCCCGTGGCCCTCAGTGTTACAGCTGCAAGGAAACAAACACAGCCAGCAACCTGAGCGAAGATGGAAGCAAACCCTTCCCTAGTCAGTCTCCAGATGAGAACGCCACAGTGGCCGACACTATGATGGTGGCCCGGCAGAGATCCCAGCTAAGCTATGCCTGGACCCCTGAGATAACAAATGTGTGTTGTTTTCACAGAGTAATCAAACAAGAGAGTCAAATTTAAACTCTGCTGGCCCCAAAACTAGCACAGGTGGAACTAATTAACTAGGTAATCCAAGTGGGCGTGGCCAGGATGCAGTACTATCTGATCTCCGACTTGGCTGGCCGAACAGTGAATCTGACAAACTGGGATAGGACAGCAGTGATGCCTGTGTAGGCTATTATCACTTTTGAGGTTTTCTTTTAAGTTTAAAGGAAAGACAACCTAGTGTTAGTGATATCAGCTGTATATAACCAACCAATGCTTACAGATAACCATGAAGATCAGTAAATGTTCATAAAATGCCCAAAATATTCTGCCAAGTTCTTCCTTCTGGTAAGGGATCTGCTCAAAGTAATTTTAAAAATTCACATGAGTTCAAGTTATCTTTACTTTCTATCATTGCTATAAAGTGTTCTGCCAAACTTTGGCAGCCATTTTCTAAATGACTCAAGTCACATGGGAGACCGAGCCAGATAGAGGCGTCAGCCACACCTCATCACCAGTATTAAAATGCATGTTTTAGTAGTAGTGAGAAATGACATCTTCCTTTCTGAATGAAAAACAGTCTGTTATATGAGTATGAATAATTTAGCCTCTATCAGGTTGCAAGTTTAATGGAAACACTTACTTCTTTGAGAGCAGCCGGGATCTTTTTCTGTTTCCTCCCTGATGGAATACTTTGTAAGACTGATGATAAGGCACTTGAAGATTTGTGATTTCCAGGAGATCCAATCTTAGGTGAGTGCTGGTGATCTAAAAGAAATCAGGTACACTTATATAGCTAATGGTAACCATTCTGCAATTCCATTTAATTCAGATCAATAAACAGGGCATAAAATATCCATGGAAGGGTGTGCCAGAAACTGATGACACTGTCGGGAACAGAGGATGTGTGGCTGGAAGTTGAGTAGGAGGAAAATTTTCCATTGTCTGTGATTTTTTACTTTTTCAACACTAAACCACATGAAAGGATTATCCTTTTGTGCCTTTAAAATTCTGAAATATTAACGTACCGGCAACTTAAAGAAAAATTTAAAAACTTCCATCCTGACTCAAAAAAAAAATCTAACATTGTTTAGTCTCTAGACACCTGATCAAGTAGTATCACAACAAATGAAGAGCTAGAAAAGGGGATATAAAACAAGATGAGCAAGCAGTTAATTCTGACTGCACAGGTTCAGGAGAAACTGGGAAGAGAATGAGATGTTTGAGTTGGCTATTAAGGTGTAAGGAAGAGTTTGCCAAGCAAAAACAAGAGGAGGAGGAACGCTCCATGAGGAGAGGTCAGCATAAGCAAAAACAGACAGAGATGGAATTAGGTCATCTATCTGGAGAACAATGAGTCTGGAAGTGACAGGCCGGTTCTAAGGAACCCAGACTGTCTTTCAGGCAGTGGGGAATCAAAGCCCTTTAGGCTGGAGTGACAGGAGCAAACTGAATTTAAACAAACAAATCTGGTGGCAGGAAAGATTTAGGATCTGCAGCGAGAAAACCTGTTAGGAAATTATTGCAGTAGTCCAGGTGGAAGACAATGAAGGCCTTGTTGTGAGATGAAGAAATCAAAGAGAAAGACAGGCCTTCAGGGGTAAGTTTGACAAAATTTACTGACAATGGGTGTGCACAATGAGGGAGGAGTGTTCAAATATGAATTTTGAATGTCTGCAGCCTATACTACATAGTCAGAAAACAAATGGAGGAACAAAAAGGCTGGCAAAAGATTAATTAGATGGATATGACTTCTTGGAAAAATGTACAGACTCAATATACATATTCTGAAATAGTATGTCATCTGGTTTTATGCACTTAGAATTCTCATTTGCTGATGAAAAGCTATTCTTCATGAAGATGAAAGATAATCTTTTTAAAATTCAGAAGCTAAAGGTTTCAGGAATTGCACTGAAGATCTCTCCCCAGAATAACAATCTAAACAGCCCTGCTAGTTGCACTGATCCTAACTGTAGGGATGGATACCTGTGGATAATGAGTAAGCAGATATGACTTATCATTTTGTATTTGGTGAAAAGCTGCACACTTAGATGTGCAATAAAACCTCACTAAATCAGTCCAAGTGATCGAAATTAGGCTAACAAAGTGACACCCAGTAATTTCCACATAGGACTACCTAACAGGTAGGTAAAAATGATTTGTAATGAGCACAGCTGTGAAACTAGAAACTTCAAAATTACTTGAGAGTTAAAGTTCCCTTGTAATTATTTTAAGCATTTCACCCTATAATTACTGTTCTGTAATTAAGATTCTTAGCAAAACTGTTTTCAGAATTAAAAATAAACTTTAGTCCAAACTCTTGGAAATACCACTAAATGTTAGTTAAGAGATCTTAACTAAAGAAGAGGATTTCCTCCATATTTTGTGATCACCAATCATACTGCTAATGTGTCTAAGATGATCCTTTCAGAAGGCTGTTTGAAAGCATCTGGGAAATAAAGGAATTCTGGGTTAAGTCTTACATATTACCTAATTTCTGCAGTTCTTGGAAACAATGTTCACATACTCTTGCTGGTTGATTTTTCAGGTAATCTAAGCCACACTTATTTGATGAACAAGCTTGGCATACAATCTGAAAACACATTGGAATTATTTAATTTAGAATAATCTTTGTATCCAAACCATCAGGCATGTTACCATTTACAGTGCTGTCTGCTTTTTGAAACCTTTGTACACTCATTGAATCTCAGTAACAACTGTGTAGAGTTCAGGCACGTAATGACCTCACGCACAATACCCCACTGGAAGGTACAGAGGCCACAGATTATTACTGAGTGTTTACTACAGAAAAATAATATATTTAATAGTCAATCTGTGCAAAATGTTTGAACAGTGCCTGGAGTGCAATAACTCCTGTGTTACCTGTATTGTCATTGTTGTCACTGTCATCATCACTGTCATAACCACGACCACCTCTGCTACACCTCTCCCAGGTGTCTAGCCCTATATTAAATGCTCTCTAATTAAGACCTCATTTAATCTTTACAGTAGCTCACTGACGTCACTGTTACTATGCACGTCTTATTAGTGAGGTCATGAAGACTTAGAAACTTCACTAGTGATAACTTCAACACTGAAAGTTCCCCCTATTAAATTCAGCAGGTCCTTGAATAATGTCATTTCATTATAACATTGATGTGATACCACAGAAACTTAACTCTGGCTTACGTCAATTAGCTTACAGTAAAAGTGGTTTCACTGTAGGTCATTTCACTTAAAGTGCAGAGCCTACTGACAAGTGAAAACTTACTATACTGAGTCTCTAGATAAATTCAGTTTAAATAATTATCTGTAAATGTGAGGGTCTATTTAATTGTGAATTTATAAGTTTTTTAAAATAAAAAAATAATTATCTGTAAATGTGAAGGTCTATTTAATTGTGCATTTGTGAGGTTTTTTAAAAAATGGAAATTGTCTACTATTGACAATCTAAAATAACCTTAAGGTAGAAGGAAGTAAGTTCTCTTACAAGGTTGCCCCAAGCCTAAATATTTAAAGAAAGTACCATCCATGATTCAGTACCTCCCCACCTGCCCAGCCCCTCTCCCAGTCCCCCACACACAATGGCTTACGAGGGGAAATATGCTCCCTCACTATGTACAGCCTGGAGCTATTAAAAGTTACAAGGAAGATGGGCCCTATCCTCTCCAACCTTTCCGCAGGCCCGGCAGTGGTGTCGTCTCCAGGTCAGAGTAAATTCACTCGTGCAGATCATACACATTGTGGCTCTGGTATCAGGAATCCAGATTGGAGCCTTTGACCCAAGGGGACTAACTTCCTCTTTATTTTCTGAATCAGCCTGTGGAAGAATGACTTCTGATTATCTCACGAACATTGCTACAGAATCAAGCCCTTTGTTTAGCAGTGGTGGCTCACAATGCTGATGGTATCGTTAAGGATATGGGATGAAATATGGGGCTACTATATTTTTCATGTTCTCAGGACATTAAGGTTAGCTACATTCTAACAATCCTCTAATACAAAATTAATTTTAAAAGATGCCTATGGTAGTGCGATGACAGCTACTTAGTTTCCTTAAACTATAACACATTTTCTAAGTTTTATACAATGAGGTTTTATAACTAGAAAAAATATGAATATGCTACACGCTATCACAGACCTGCAGTGAGACATCAAAAGGATAACAATGTAGCTCTGAGATTACACACAGACCTCCAATCCTTCTGTGAAACACATGTTGCTTTTCTAAACCCCTGGGAAAGGTTTCTTTAAGACAAAAAGTAAAATGCACTGAGAAAAAGGAGAAGGAAAAGACAATACCTCATCAAGACTCCTACTAGGACAGAATGTGATTCTTTTCTTGGCATACTCTTCTATTGACCTGGAAATCGCTTCCAGCCATTCATCCCTTTCTGTGGCAGAACTGTTGGGGGCAAAAGAAGGTTCCATCAACCAGATGTCAGCTTTTATCTTTGTGTTTTTCCTACTTCTTTTCCTTCTCCCATGGCAACAGGCTCCACCGTTCCCCCCCCCGCCCCCCCACCGACAATGCTGGTCATAGGCGGCAGCTCGGAGGTTTATGTGCACAACTAATCAGAGCAGGCATTAGAGAACGCACGGCACTTTAGCACATGCAGTGCTTTCTGCCTTTCCAAAAGTACTGTTTTACATCGAGTGGCTTTTGAGGTCTCCTAACTTTGGAGGTATTTTTGTTTGGTTTTACAAGCTATTCATATGCTTAATAATTATGATTACTTATATAACCAAGGAGTTTCCTCAGATAGAATCCCAGAATTTAAAAATATTCCAAAGACTCAAGCTTCAAGCTCAAATTTATATCATAGAATACTAAATATTCAATATGTTTAGATCAGTAACTACTAAGATTTTCTAGGAAGGGCAGTGGGTCAAGGCAACATATTTTTGGTACCATAAACAGATGTTTAAGGAGGGGTTAATAGGGGAAATAGCCCATAGTTGTTAGGGTGCCTCTACCTGTAATCAACGTGTCACATTTTCTGTCCCTACCCTCAGTTCATCAGGAGCTGTGATTCCAATCCAGAGGAAACAAGTCCCACAGGGGGAGGCCTACTCAGAGAAAAGCATTCTTGCGGTGCTTCTGCCTACCCCCTCCCCTGCAGAACTCGGGTCACCTCAGACCAGCACTGGGTCAGCACAGGGTGCTTCGCATGCCCGAGAGAGGGGCACATTTTAGGGTGTGAGTTTGTGGAGACAAAGAGAGAATTTAATAACACATGTAGAACTCTATCATAAAATAAAATCCATCATAGTAACGGGAACGTGACTGTGCAAGACAATGTGTATTTTTCTTCGAGAGGCACACTAAGGGATGTAGGAGTGAAATGACCTGCCATCTGCAATTTGTTTTAAAATACTTTAGAAAATAGGAAAACTGGTGGCATAATCTTCTTGATAATTTTTGAGTCTGGGTGGCAAATATCTGGTTCCATTATATTATTCATTCTAACTTTAAGTATATTTGAACTTTTACTCCAAAATATTTTATTAATAAAAGTTTATATAAAAAAATAGAAGAAAATTATGTGTCACACTGAGTAAGGTATTGAAAACATGTATGGTTGTGGCATTTTAACTCTCAAATGGTATTTTTAAAATGAAAACTTCTATAAAAATAATGGTATGGACAGGTATATTTTGTAAAAGGCGAAAGATTTATACAATCTGAAGAGAAATCAGAGTATGGATAGGCATATTTTGTTGTATTTCAATGAACTCAGAGCAGGTCAAGGAGACACTAGACACTAAGAAACCACTCATTTTCCCCACAATAATCATTCTTAACTTATTGTATTTTGCCATGTATAATGTGTTCCTGTGTATATTGTTTATCCATGTTTTTTGCCCTAACTTTCAGGAAAAAAAATCTTTTGTTTTAATTTTTTAATTCAATGTGTTATTTATTTACATTTAGATATTTATTTTTTGTATTATAAAGGGTATTATTTTGCATACGGATATCATTATTGCTTTCTAGAGTTATACTTTTAATGCATAAGCAGAAATAAAATAATTAAAAACATTTATATAAATGCAGAATTAGTACTAACCATGTATAAATGTACATCCTTATTTTTCAGTCAAAAATCTGGGCAAAAAAGTGTGCATTATACACAGCAAGATACAGTAAGTGCCACTTAGAATTTGCACTCATATGGCTGCTAAAAGAAATTCAGTTTACAAATAAAACTTTTTTTAACAAATAAAAATTTTAAACTAGTATATTTCTCAAATTTTTATTACATGCCAATAACAAAATAAAACAGCAACAGCCCCCATCTCTCCAAACTAAACCAAACTGCCTCGGCTACCCCTGCCATTCGACCATTACTGTCACAACGAGCTGACATTTCTTTAACAGTTAGTTACTACATGTCAGTCAGCCGTGTCAAATGCCTTGCCAATGTCATCATACCTCCTCCTCAGAGCTACTCCCATAGAGTATACGGGATACATACTGGGTTTTACACATAGCCCGACCCCCACATCACCATCCGCCACCACCATTTACAGATAAGGGAACTGAGGATTCGAAAAGTTACATGATTTGCTTTAGATAACGGACTACACTACAAGTGGGTATCAGACCCACGTGTGGCTAAAGGTCGAACCCTTCGCCACAGTGTCACCTCTGGCCTCTGCTCATGTTCTCTGGAGAACTGCACTCTAAAATCACATGCTCTGATTTTCAAGCAAACATTCATGAAGTATTGCCATTCCTCCCTCCTTTTCTTCCTCTCCGCTTCTTCACTGGAAGAGGTAACAGAAACAGAGAGGCAGATGGCTAATCTGGGAATTACTGTCTGGTTTTTCTGGAGCCCTGAGAGCATATGGAATGTGATTTGACTGTGCAAATCGTGTCACATATGCTGCTCTTTCATTTAATCATTCCTGGCTCTCTCTGGTGTGGGTTTCTGCCAAAACAATGTTTATCAGCTCTTGCAAACACGTATCTCACAGACCACACACATTTGCCACAGCATCGAGTAAAAAGACATTCTAGCTCTCCTTTTGTAACATGGTTAGCAGAAGAATCAGACTCTTCCTCGGAATAAAAAAAAAACAGTTAAACCAAGTATTCTTTTCTTTATGTAGTGTGCATATTACCAGAAAACAAATGTATATTTCATGAGCATAATTTTCCCATTGATTGGGATGAATTTCCAAGGGGAAAAACACTCCAACAGAAGGACTTCCAGTGTGTTAGACCTTGTTACACCATTTACTACTTGTGTTAACTGTACCTGCCACTCTGAGGTCCAAAGGCCACCCTGCTTCAATTCATTCAAGTAGCATTTACCGGAAGCCTACTAAGAGTCAGCTACTAAGTCATGAACTAGGCACACAAAATACACCTCATTTGTAAGGGCTTACATGTAATTGAGGTGAGACACAGAAACAAGTAATCACCACATGGTAAAATAAATGTAAGGTAGATAAGTAACTCAGAAGTAGTAAATTACCTTCTGCAAGTGGCAGGGAAGGCTTTGCCCAGGTGATGACAAGGACAGGATTGGAAGAATTACAGGAGTTTGACAGGGAACTCTTTAGTTTCTCTCTGCACCCTCATTCAGTGTCCTAGGTTCAGTTCTCGTCTCTAAACTGATAATCCCCAGGTATGGGTCTCCAGCCCAGCCTCCTTCTGACATTCAGATCCTTACATAAACTGTCTCCTTGATGGCCCCACTTTGATGAAACACAGGCACCCCACATTCACTGATCTCTCCCCTACAGCCACTCCTGAGTGTTCCCCATAAAGGCAAACGGCACCACAACCCAATACACTGGATACACAGGGGCTCACTCTCAATGCCTCCCTCACGTCCTCTGTGTCCAGTTAGTTGTTGCCTTTAGTTCCCCTTCCATTTTCCACACAGCAACCAGATACTCTTTTAAAAATGCCAGTCTGATCACGTCATTCCCTTGTATAAACCTTTTAGTGGTATCCTGTGGCTTTTAGGCTGAAGGCCAGAATCCACAAGATGGTTCTGTGAAATCTCTCTCTGTCCCTCCAGGTTTATCTTGGGTCACTTTCCCTCCCATTTTCTATGTTCATGCCACACTGGCCTTTCAGTTCTTTGAATATGCCATGCTCCTTTCTATCTTCGTACATACTGTTCCTAATGACCAGGAGCCTCTTCCTTTCCTCTTTGCCCACCTACCCAACTCCTCTTTATCCTTCATAATCAAAGAGACACAGGGGTCTTTAGGGGAACTACACTGTACTGCCCACTGTCAGCCAAATCAAGTTCAAGGCCCTTGTTCTGCAGCCTCATATCTGCTGGTGCTTTTCCTGTTATTACTTAAATCACAACAATAACTGATTGTGTTAATATGTGATGAGTGTGTGTCTTCCCTAATGAACTATAAGGTTGGGGAAACAAAAGCTCCTTTAATTCTCCACTGTCTCCCAAATGCCTGGCCCAGGGCAGAGAACAAAGTGATGAATTCTAGGAGGAGGTAGCCACCTGCGCAAGGCAGAAGGATGTGAAGTAGGCCGGCTTCACAGAGACTCATAAGCAGATCTGTGCTGGTAGAATGTGCCAGGTTATGCAGGGGTGAGTACAGGAAGCGTGAATGAAAATCAGGCTGGCGAGGAAGATGAGAACCAGATCAAGTGAGGCCCTCTCACCCTCTTTCCATGTTCTACAGCACCTGCCTCATTGTGGTTGGGGGGATTCAGAGGGTGAGCATGGCATTCAGTATGTACTGGTTCCCCCCCACACACACATACACCCCAACCCTCCCTTGGAGATTTGTTTTTCCTTTATCAAGAGCTTTCCACTTTTATCATTCCTCCTGCATGTCCCACATTCAATCCATCAGCAATCCTACTGGCTACGCCTGAGCCTGACCACTTCTTACCACTTCAGTTGAAGAGACCATCACCTACAGCCTCTTACCTGGTCTGCCAACTTCTACTCTAGTCCCCAGTGGTCTATCTTCTACAAAGCAACCAGTGTGCTCTTTTAAAAATATAAATTAAACCAGATCAGTTCTTAGCTTAAAACCCTAGGATGGTTTCCCCTCACACTTAAAAATCCCAATGACTATCCTAAAGTCTAGGAGATCTATCTGGAAAAATGTGGACATACAGATATTTACCTGATTAGAAACCTAAGAAAGATTTACCATCATTTCCCTAAAGTGTTTAATTGTTAATAAAATAGAATTTTGTTTTTAACAAAGCACGTTTTTAGTTAGGAAACTTAAGTGCAATTAAAAACTTGACCTTCCTACAGGTATTCCCTCTTTGGATCTTTGAAAATAACTTTCCTAATTTTAAGAACCAAGCTTAAGTATTTGCAAAGGGCCTGATATACAGGGACTTGATGTTCTTTGCACTTTTGTTCAAACTCAGAAGGAAGAAAGAAGATAATCGCTCTGGCTGGGAGTGGGGGAGCATTTGACAAACCCTGGAAACAGGTATTTCCTTCTGTCATCCTGAGGTCTGGTGCCAGGCAGCAGCGGCCCTTCCACCTGAGAAAAGCGATGTGACCAGGGAGCTAGCCACTTGTGCGGTCCTCTGATTTTGGTGTGAGTCGTTCACATCCATGGACATTGGCAAAATGATTACGGTTAAAGGTATCAATTTAGTGTCAGATATACCTAGGTTCAAATTTCGGCTCCACTGCTTACTAGTTGAGTAAATTGGACATGATTTTTAGCCTTCACTTTTCTTATATGAAAGGTCAAGACAACACCTATTCCAGTAGTTATCACAGAACTTAAGAGAGAAAATAAATATAAAATGTTTAGCACCATGCCTGATGCAGAGAAGTAAATGGTTCTAGTCACGGCTCTAGCTGCTACTAAGACTCTAGTTGGTTTTAGTGGTTTGGACACAGCCGTAAGCAGGCTGCCTGGGTCCAAATCCTTGTCCAGGTAACTTTATAGCTGGGTGACTTTTCTCACCACTGAATGGGTGTAATAGTGATCACTTACTCTGGAAGGTCGTCGAGAAGATTTCATACATTAATACACAGGAAGTGCTCAGGATACTGGCGCAAAGTAAATGCTACGACAGTATTTGCTGCTATTTCTATCACACCAAGAGCTTGCTCTGAGAGCCACACGGACTCGCTACCGCGACCCAGCAGTAGAGCATGCTATGGCTGGCGTCCGTCCCTTCCCTTGTCAAATCCTGCCAAGTGCCCACGTCTGCCACTTGGCCAATAACTCCACATCATATGTTTATGACTCATACAGCTTCAGGGCTTTTTTAAGGACTTTATTTGCATTAAAGTATTATAGCTTGATTTATATATGTAAGTCACTGGAAGTTCTAGTTTAAGGCAATGTGGTGTATTAATGACAGATTTAAAAGCAAAAACTTGTATTGCACCCTGACTTTGCCAGCTATATATCCATAAGACAGGAACTCAATTTTTCTGTAACTTAATCTTTCTCATTTTTAACGAGATGACACCTACCTCGTAGATTCATGTCCTTCCAATGTTGTAAAAAGGTTGGAAATGTTCACTTAAAAAAATGTTCAGCAAAGCAGTTTTCAGCATTATTATTCCATTCAAGGGAACATTTTTACCTTTGTGCTTCTAGCACATGACAGCATTAGCTCTCAGACATTTTATCTACATGGTAAACCAAGAGAGAACTGCATGGTATTCAGAAAGATGAGAAGGGAAAAAAGTTAAGTCTAATTGTTAACCTAAACGTAACAAAAAATGCTGCAGATAGCTGACGCTATCAATACCGGCAAATGCTCATCTATACACAATTTTTAAATTTACCTTGCTGAGAGAATGAAGGAACGTTCTACACTCTCAATCTTTAGTTCATTCTGATACGCTTCTTGGGTGGGTTTTTTGACCTGGAAGAAGGCAAAACCATTTGAGCAAACTCACCTTACTGAAAGTCTCATCTCTGAAGTGTGGCGAAAACTGCCCAGTGCCCCAGCTGCTGACATCCACCACCAACCCTCGTTTCTACCTGGATCTACCACTGCTCTCCCTCATTTACTCTCTGCTACAGGTGAATTTAAATACCTCCACACACACAGGCCTCACCTTCCCACCTTCAGGCCTTCGCTCGTCATTCCCACTATCTAGAACACCTTTCGCCACATCTCAGCAAGGCCAAGTGTGACCTATTCTTGGCTCTTCCTCCAAAAAGACTTCCTCAATTCTCCTTCTTTCCCACTTGCCACCAATCCCTCCACCATGTAACACCAAAAGCTGCACATTCTTTGTTTTCTGAACCCCCAAACAAAAACTTCAACTGTGCCTTCCAGTGATATTTATTACTGTCTATAAGTGTTTATGCATAGTGTATTATCTCCCCTGCTAGTGGCTAAGCCCCTGGGGAGATAAGCGCAGGGGCGGAGACCAAAGGAATCTCGCTTCCTTTTATCTTCACTTTCTCCACCACTCACTGCCATGTGGTTCACAGCAGTTCTCAATGCAGACCTTATTACAAATAAACTAATGTGTGAATGAACAAATGATGATGAGTGAAGAAATGAACACATGAACAGTAGTACATGAAGAACAAGTCAAAGATGATTATCTTAGGGATTTTTTTCCCTAAATATATTTAGGTAAAAAAAATCTAGCAGGTGCACAGACCTTCATTCCAGCCAGTGAGAGCATGTTGTTCAGTTTATACATCCCAGACTGCAACGGTGTTGTGTACAAGAGGGCATCATTGAACTGAAAGTAGAAACATTCCACAGGATGAAGTAAAGGAACAAATTTCAGCAACAAAGTTATAAGACACAAGAATACAAGAAAAATATTACTTCTGCACTAAAAGCTCTCTGAATAAATACTTATGTTCTGCTTATAGACACAAGAACCACCCAGAATGTTTTATTAAAACATTATTACAAAGGAAATTTCTTAAAAACTGTGCTTTCTTTCCAAGTGTTGTAGATAAATTTAATGGATTCTGAATTCTAACTCCCACTAAGGTATTAAAATCTGCCTAAATAAATAATTGATTGAATCATTTTTTTAAAACAAGTTAAAAATGAAATATACTAAATTCAAAAAGAAAAACAATTTCTGGTTATGAATCTTTGTTTCCTATACTTGAAACGCGAACAAGCAATGCAGCCCATCAAAGATCCCACCAAAACTGCTATTTGAATGTGCAAATGTCTCCTTTTATTAAGCAGCAATGCCTGCCCGGGGCTCCTCAGAAACACACACAGCCACTTACCAGGAAAAACACTCGGGGCTGCATGTCCTTCCGAGACAGCTTCATCAGAGTCCCTTCTTTGAGAAAAACCTGATTCATCCAGACAGACACCCATTTAGTCCTACCATCACAGCACAACAACAACACACACAGAATTTCCTTTTCAACTTCCTTTCTCCTGTTTTTTTTCCCCCTTTGGGGGCTGGGTGGACATAGTTTCCTTGTGACTTCTTAAAGTCATGTTTCTTTTTAGACCTTGTTAAGTCATTTAGGAATTGGACAAGGCTGCAGTTTCATAAATCCAATATTGGCCCCAGGGGTACTCTGCGGTCTGAAATGTACTTGACCCAGCATGTGCTTTATTCTGAGGCACAGCCAACATCCTGACAATTGCATTTTGTAGTTTTCCTCAATTCGTTCCCTAGGCCATTTCTGTGCTCTATTAGGAGCATCAAAATACCAATTTTCTCCTTCCCCTCATAATCTCTTACATGACAGATTTTAATGAAATTGTCTTTCAAGTTGTGTGAGGTGGGCCAGCATTATACAATAAAATGATTCTATCTAATCAGATACTCTGTAGGGACCCCTGCCATTTTCCTAATTGAATTGGACTTCTTGTCATGGTGACTTACACCATGAATGTTCTGAATGGAGAGAATGAACTTAGTTGATTCAGACTGGGTAAATGAAGAGTAACAATAACAAATACCCTATTTGTACAAATTAAATGAAAAGTAGCTACAAACTGTGCCAACAATCATTGTATTAAATTTGCAAAAGGCAGTCTAAAACACTTACCCGTCCAGGCTGCACTATTTCATGGTGTCCATTGAGGCTGTACTGAATTTGCATAAGTTTTTGGAAGTTGTCCTACAGAAAGAGAATGCAGAGCATATAAAGGCCCTGACTCCCAGGTTCAATAGTACACCAGCCACTGAAATTAGTTACTTACTCCTTGCTTCATGGTGTCATTGGCATGGTTGGCTACCTCTATAACAACCGCAAGGGCACCTAAAATATGTAAGAAGAGAGGGGCATTTGGTCATTACCAATGAATTGCAAGTGACAAGATTGCTAGTTCACAAGCAACCAACCATGGGAGGATCTAGGTTAACTGTGAGAAAAAATATGGATGATGAGGTACAATGAGGGCACGAAACAGGCAAAATACAGTACTTACAAAAAAAAAATGAGCCAAAGAAAGTCCAAAGAGACACTGCAGATAATGTGTATCATGTAAGAATGTCAGCATTGTTTTGTGCTGAGATTTGATTATCCTGTTGAAGTTTACAAGGATAAGGATAGGATTTCACCTGGACACTAAGGACCATTCCTGCTGTGGGGAGAGAAGGAACCAGAACTACTGGGTTGACCAAAAAGTTCACGTGTTTTTTTCTGTAAAAAACACATTTTTATTTTCACCAAAAACTTGATTGATTTGGATATTTTGAGTGTATCAGCTGTCTCCCATGTGGTATAATGTTGACTGTTCACAATTCATGTCTTGATTTGACCACTATCAGCTTCAACTGGTACCCAACTGTAGAGCATCATTCAGCGAGAAATCTCCAGCACGAAACTTTGCGAACCACTTTTTTTTTTGACATGTTCGATCAGTCCCAACACCTTCTCCACACACTGCACAAATCTTCTTTTGCATTTCAGTTGTGTTTTTACCTTTCTTTAAATAACAAAGCATAATATGCCGAATATGTTGCTTATTTTCTTCCATCTTCAATATTAAAATGGCTACACAAAAATTCACCAATTTTGATAAGTTTTTTAAAAATGCATGCTGATATGACAGCTGTCACAGTACAGTCTAACAAAATTGTTTCAAATGAAGTTAAAGACAACTAAATGCTACTAAAGCCATCTTATGGGGGGAAAAAAAAAACAATGAAAATTGTGGCCAACCCAATACAAGAAGAACCATGTAAGAGGGTCGGGGCTCAGCTGTCTTCTCTTAGTCTGATCCCGAGAGGGCAGAAATGCCACGTGGAAGCATACTAGGCCTTAGGAAATCACAGGCATTATTTTGTAAGCAAGGTCATTCAGCTTCATCTGCATTTTATTCTTTTTATTAAACCCTTGTGTTTAGGAAAGTATTTTTGAATGCTCCAGTCTTACCATCTTTGTAACTAGCTTAAAAAAAAAAAAAAAAAAAAAAAAGCCTGAACTTTGTCTCCTTTTGGGCTACAGCTGTCCTCAACCAAAGACAGTGGTGTTCCCCAAGGGACATTTGGACATGTGCAAAGACAATTGTTGGCTGTCACATGACTGGAAAGGTCCTCTGGCCTTTACTGGGTAGGAACCAAAGATACCAAACATACTATAATGCTAACCAGAAACCCACACAAAGCTTATACCGTACAATGTGACAGTAGCACTCCTACTGAGAAAAACTGGTAGTGCTAAAGAGGGGACACACCCTCCAGAGGCTGATGTGGCAGTGACAGCAATCATCAACAAAACGATAATTAAAAAAAGTCCTGACTGGTGTGCCTCAGTTGGCTGGGTGTTGTCCTGCAAACCGAAAGGTTGCTGGTTTGATTCCTAATTAGGGCACGTGTCTGGGTTGCAGGTTCTGTTCCTGGTCAGGGTGCGTGCCAGAAGCAACCAATAGATGATTCTCTCCCTGTCTCTCTCCCCCACCTTCTCTTTGCTCTACATATTAATGCAAAAATCTTAAAAAACAAAACAACAAAAACAAAAGATCAATTTCTAGAAAAGGATTAAGGGTTTTGGTCTAGCAACAGTAACCTACCAAGAAATTCTCTTTCTAGTACCAATTTTGGAGGTTTCTACATTCTTTAAATACAAGTGTATTATTGTCACCATTATTAGAGGAAAGCCGTATTTCCTTATAGAGAGTCCAATCACATATCAGAATGTATTGCACCTGGCACTCATCACAGCAGATATTCAATAGAGAGCTGGCCCCGGGCACACATCTGCTTGTGGCCTGCGTGGACGCTGAGCGGGCAGGCAGAGCGGCTTCTGGAGGAGATGACAACGCTGCTGCTGTCCGGCCACCCAATTCCAAGCGGCATTCTCCCAGCCGTTCTGCAATCCTGCTCCCCCTGTGTCAAAGCCGCATTCTCCCTGCCGTTCTGCAATCCTGCGCCCCCTGCGTCATCCATGTTAGACACCTGGCGACCCTGCTGCTCTAACTCCCCCCCCCCGCCCCCCCCACCTTCCAAAGGTGTGCTTGTCTTATTTTCCCTCACACTGGGGCACTCTCGCTTACAGCTGCTCACCACCTTACTGCCCTGCCTGTGGCCACACAGAGCACTTCGCTGTTTATTGCTTACTCTAACTATGCCTGCGCTGACGTGTGCAATTTCCTTTAAAGAAGCTCCTTAATCTCTGGCCCTGTGCTGGTTTTATCTATAGGATGAAGTTAATAATTCACTGTCCTTGAAGGCAGAAGCCCTGGAACAGATGTTTTCTTGAGGTCCTACTTGCTAATACCTGTTTAAAATTTTGATCTTCACGAGACAGATCCTGGTCTGGAACGCCCACTCTTGTTCTGGCCCATCCTCCAGCTCAGCTCCAGCCCCACTTCTCTCTACGCTAAGCTCCGTCTCTTCCATCTTCACACTCTTCCTCCTCTTCCAAAAGGTTCTGTACTGTTCAGCACACCCTAACTTGACAGCTATCCGCTTTGTTCTTGGTCTGCTGGGCAGGCTGTTTCCTTCAACCAGATTATATGTTCACCAAAGACAAGAAGCATATCCCCCACTCCAAACTTTTCCTTAGAAAAACAAAACAAAACAAAACAAAACAAAAAACCTTTAAAAGGATAACATTTCCAAATAGATGTTAGAGAAATAGAAGGAAAAGAATTAAAAGAATAAGAATCTCTACCAAATGGGTTAAAAACCTGTTCAGTTTTGTATCTGAAAGTGTAAAGGATGCACAAGAATAAGATAGAAATTCGTAACATTAACAGGATGCACATGGACTTGTTTAATGAGTTTCTGCATATTCCAACGAGAGATATACCTATGACATTTGAAAGAGGTAGTATGGGGATGAACAGAAAAAAACACCACTACCCTGAACAGAAATAATCCTTGAGGGTGAGTGTGAAAGAGAGAAACACACACACTATAGATTATCCCATGAACAAATACACACACACACAGTAGATAGTCCATGAATATCAATGAGTTCATTGTACTGTAATAGACTATTCCCCTCAAGTACTACTGGGCATGAGGGGTGGAGGCTGGTGAGGCTAATGGCTGTCATTAAACAGTCCCAGAACAATACCCTACTTTAACCACTGTCCTTGATTTGTTTAGTTCGGTCACTCCATGGTCTCATGATTTTAAAGCTTAAAAGGACCTTGCAGATTAACTGGTTCAATCCCTTCATTGAAAGCAGTGGCCATCCAGAGAATGTGCGTTTACATCTGGCAAGGGGGACTGAGGACAGGAGGATGAGGCTCCCTGACCCGCACCACGCGGGGTCCACCAGACTGGCTCCCACGGCCGACTGACCAGGGGCTGTTCCTGTCCCTATACTATTACCTGCATCTAGCTCCACTGCACCACTTTAGTTCTATTTTAATCTTCCTAAAATTTTGTTATCTTTTAATTAAGACTTTGCATGAATAAAACAAAGTTTTGTTATATTTTTAATTTCTAAGTCCAAATAACATAACATAAAAACTTCTGCAATATATAAAATCACAAAATTTATTTACCTTGAGTGTCTCTGTAATCTTCAGAGTCTTCTAAAAGATTTTTCAAATAATCTAGAAATGAAAAAAATGATAGTATTTAGTACAATAAAGCAATAAGGAGAAAAACCCTTGTCTTTTTTATTCAATATTTCAGTCATTCTTATTGGTTAATATACACGCTGTTCAATTTGTGCTAACTTTCTTGAAATATGAAAGAATAAAACCTGGAATCCATTTGAAATCAGGACACAGAATCGGAGCTGAAAAGAGCCTCAGAGGTCACACACTTAGAGAAGAGGAATCAGGTTACTGAGCACAGGGTCTCACCCAAGTTACACAACCTCTTAGTGGAAGAGTCGGGACTAGAATCCAGGTCTCTCCTTGCACAGTTCAGGTCTTTTACTCCAACACACACGAACGACCTTAATCTCAAGATCAGATATATGTCTAGCACAAAATTCCAACCATTAACATATTGAATGCCTAAGGGATTCTTAGGTTTGTCAATCTAAGAGTCTAACAATACCAGAACCACAGAAATGCAATACACTAGACTCTCAAGTGGGGGGGAATGTGCTTCCTAGGGGTCATGTGGAAATGTCTGGAGGTGTTTCTGATTGTCACAACTTGGGGAAGAGACGCCAGGGATGGTGCTAAACGTCCTACAAATGCACAGAGCAGCCCTACAGCAAAGAATTATTTGACCTAAAATGTCAATAGGGCTGCAGTTGAGAAACCTGATCTAGATGGTCTGTAAATGAGCTATTCTAATATAGTGACTCACAGGTTATAGTTAGTAAATCTTTAACACAAAGGAATGTACTGTATTTTGCCATGTATAACATGCACCCAAGTTTTTGGCCCAAGTTTTCAGGGGAAAAAAATCTTTCATTTTACCTTTTTAATTCAATTATTTATTTACTTATATTTAGATACTTGTTTTCTGTACTATTAAGGAATTTTAGCATTTATTTTTGAACATATTATGGTACAAGAAATTTTGCATAACAAGTAACTACAAAACACAAGAACAGATACTAGGTATTTCAGGTACTTCCCATATATAATGGGCACACTTATTTTTCCCTCAAACATTTGGGGAAAAAAGTGCACATTATACACAGCAAAATATGGTAATAGGATTTCAAGGTAACACTTTCTTCTCTGTTGAGAAATGTTGGATGGCTTCCCACTTCCTATCAAATTAAAACAAGCTCCATTCCCTGGAATTTAAAGTCCCTCACTGCACAGTCCCTATTGCCTCTCTGATTTTCTCTCTTGCTACTGCCCAACACAGGTCCTTTGTTCTCAGTCAAGTTCGATTCTGCACAATTCCTTAAACATTTCCCAAGTGTTCTCTGGCTCCATGCTTTTTGGTCTCTAATGTTCCCTTTTTTCTGAATCCTTCCTGTCTCTGCACATAAAAACTCGCCTCATATTCTTCTAGGCTCATCTCAAATTCCTCCTATCCTTCCAATCTTGCCACTTAAAAAAAAATATTGTCTCCCTTTGAACAATACATTACCTGTCACTTACTCATTTTATGCCTTCTATCATTTTGGTTTTCATTTGACTCAAAGTTCCTTGTGGGCAAAGGACTCACACCTGATTCACCTTTCTATCTCTCATAGCACTTAGCCAGGGCCTTTACATACAAGGGACAAGAAATGCTTTGCTTAGAATAAAAAAAAGATTGTTCTCAGACTGAACTGTGTCTTAGTTTAGGTAAGCAGCAACAAAGGTTGAAACCAAACCTGATGACAATGGGGGCTGAGAAAATGAGAAAAGAAAAGGCATGTTAACAGACTGAATACAATTTTACTAGACTCAATCTCCATTAACAGTATTTTGGAATATATCATTTTATCCCATGGATTTATAAAATTATGCTGAAAGGAACAAAAGGAAACCTGAGTGTTAGTGCCAGCTTTTCAAACTTAATACATGACATAAACACACACACCCAAGAGCTGAAACTCTACATCTTTGAGATGGTAATCCAAAAACTTATGTCTAGACATGCATATTATAAATATCCAGCCTTGGCGGGGAGCCATACTGAGATATTGTGTATGACGACACTAAGCTTCCATGCACCACGGTACAAGTTCTATCTTGGCAGAAACCATTACTAGCAATTTAGATCTTAAAGTAATCTTGACACAGAAGTTAGAGAGTGTGCTTCCAACCAAACAGATAAGAAAACCACAAAAGTTAACAAAGTACATTGATTGTACATTACACTAAGCTCTACCTGGAGGTGAAAATTAACTGAATCTCACTCTGATTCCACTCAGAATGCATTCCATATATAAGCCATGTTTGATGAGTCTAAATATTTAACTTTTCTGTGAGGGTGACAGGGTTGGGGGAAAACTTTAATGATCTTCTTAAATGTTCTCAATGTCTAGGCTACCTCATTTATCAAAAGTAATATCCCTTAAAGCCTCTAGGTAGCTTAAGAGTGTGGAAAGGAAAACAGATTTACCTAAGTATCAGATTCATGGCAGGTTCCTATTTTGTCTTACTTAAATGCTTGCTCTTTAATATAGAACTGAGCCATTTCTCTGAACATTTCCAGTAAGAGAGCTTAACTGGAAGATGTCCGTATTAGGAAATCCTGACCTCAGAATCACTGTGCTGAGCCTGATAAGCTTCTGAGTTGCATTTTCTTCCCTTGTACTCCAGCTCAGCTGCTGTCCGCCAACCTGAACTTTCAGGAACAGAGTGGAAACACACACATCGGCTGAAGAGAAAACCCACCACTAAGATGACACAAAATCATGCTATTAATCAAAGAGGTAGCGGAGTTAGGTTTGTTGCCCTTGCCAACTAAGAAAACAATCTTAAAATTAAACATTCAAAATTCAATGTTCCAAAATATTTTTAGGGCATCTTGTTGTGGTACATCCTTGTGAAAACTTTCACCGTTTCAAGGAAAACAAGACCACGATCCTTAGCTGCCCACCCCCGCCGCCAGCTCAGATAGGAAACACTCAGTGCTTTAACTGTAGAATGAGAACACAGTTCATGACCCTGAGTCAGACGGGAGGCACTGAAACCACCAGCTGCCCCAGTGACTGTTACAACCAGGAAAAGAGACCAGACAGACACGCCTGTATTGGTCACAGGGAACTGTTTACTACGCACCATTTAGGAACTAGTAGCCTAGAGGAAGTTTCATTTTTAAAAAATGAGGAGAGCAGTCGATTCAATTTGCCAGGCTATGACTTTCCTGCTTATGCCAAGCCAAACTATGCACTTTTCAAAAGTTCGCTAATAAAAGTGCTTCAAATGCTACTGAGGTTATTTCTATTAGGAAAAAAAGTTGGTGCAGCATGCATGGGCACCACAATATGTACTTTCTCGCCACCAGGTGGCA
This sequence comes from Tonatia bakeri, assembly GCA_004024845.1. Classification (NCBI taxonomy): domain Eukaryota; kingdom Metazoa; phylum Chordata; class Mammalia; order Chiroptera; family Phyllostomidae; genus Tonatia; species Tonatia bakeri. The sequence goes on from PVIA01004977.1 coordinate 85,066, forward strand.
CCATTGATTAATAGACATTAATTAACCCCCACTGTGGCCAGGTGCAGCCTCCTGGGATACAGATAGGTAAGTTAATTTCTGAGGCCCAGACTGAAAGCATGAGGACCCAACACATGCTGCATCTTGTTAGAGGTCTAAGTTTTCTGTAGAAGGGCTCCTAGTAAGCCTAACCACCCCTGATTACACAGTCAATGAATAATTAACTTAAAGATGAAAGCTATTCAGAAGTACAGTTAACCTTTCCTAAAAATGAGTCATCTGTAGGAATCTGGGACTTTTTAATTCAACAACAGCCAGTCAGATTCCTGGACTGTGTGTTGAGAAATGGGGATGGCTGAGCATATAGGAGGGGTAACATTTCAAAGTCAATTATTTTGAAGTTAAGGACATGTCTTGCTTTGTATTATCCAGATTTCTTCCTTTCTCCCTAAATATGTAACAGTATCAGCAACACACACAGAATTGTGAGATCCAAAGATCCAATAACCGTAGTCATGAGCTTGTCTGCCGAAGTTTCAAATTTTATTTTTTTCAGTGATATCTGGCAAGTACAAAGTCACCACAAAACGCTGACGCTGGACAGAAGAACTTACCACTTACTACTGCAGACTGACTCCCTCTAGAATCCCACAAGCCAGACTAGAAAGGGATAACTGTCTGTTAAAGTTAAAAGAAGCAATTTATAATGATCTGACTTGTGAAATGAAGTAGTGATTATTTTAAATATGCAAAATCAAGATGAACTGTCAAGCTACAAGACATACTGCCATGTTCATGACAGCTCGGTGAAGCGATCAACAGCCCTCGTTGGAAGTGAGATGACAGATTCTTACTCTCAGTCCAGCCATGTCTAGCAGAGGCATGTGACTTTGGCCACGCTCTGCCCTGTAGCATTTCTGTGTCAGAATCCTCACACATAAAATAAGCATGATGGACTAGGTCGAAAAACTGTAATGCTTCTCATTCTAAAGTATCATGAAGGACGTTGTGTAATAAACTCTAAGATGCATTATAGGAAATTTGGAAAGTTGAGTAATAGAGAAAACTCAACCATGAACAGCTCTCTAAAATACTATAATTTAAAAACATTTCCTTCCTTCTCTCTCTCTTTTTAGTACTTGATATAGCACAAGAAACCTTTCCTAAAGGCAGATACCAATTTAAGACATCATTATAAGTCTAGGAGAATAGTTGTTTTACTAAATGATTGCTAGTTTTGTGTATTGTAGGTTTTTATTGCCAACATGGAAGGGGGAACCGGTAACTTGTTTTAGTTAATACGTACAATCCAGAGGATATCAGACCTGCCACTGTGTATTTATCATGTACAGTATATTTTTGTAAGTGAATTTTTGTTCATATTTTAATCCTGATAACTATAGTTTTAAGTTTATCTTCCTCTGATTTTCCTGTAGTTTAATATTTTATATTTAGTGATTTTTTTAAATGAAGGCTTTATTTTTCTAGAGCAGTTTCACAGTCACAGAAACGCTGACGGGAAGGCACAGAGATCTTCTGTGTAGCTCCTGCTGCCACATGTGCAGAGTCTCTCCCATTATTAACAACCCCCACACTAGAGGGGTCCGTTTACTGCAGCTGATGAACCCCCACCATCACCACCCAGAGTCCGAAGCTCACATTACGGTCCACTCTTGGTGCTGTGCATTCTACAGGTTTGGACAAATATATACATATAATGACACGGATCCCTCATTATGGTATCGTACATAGTGTTTTCACTGCCCTAAAAATCCTTGGTGCTCTGCCTATGTATATTTAGTTTTTGTTATGTTTTTAGTGTATGCATTGATACATGGCTCTTAATTTTTCAAATTTTAACAGGTTATTCAATAAACAACACTTTCTTTTTTTATTGTCTTACATTTTCTAGTTTGTCACACATTAGATTCTTATAAACAACAGGGTCTATTTCCAGTACCTCCCTATCCCAATGATAGAATAACTACTATTATTTTTTAATCAATAGGTGTATTCTTGCAATGGTATCATGTATCTTTAATTGTTGAAGTTTTAGAATTAGTATTGACTGATATTTCCCTCCCAGAATATTCTTTATTTCTACTTATTTCTATGTACAGAAACTTTTTGATATGTATCTATAAAGTCCCAAAATTCTAAGCCATCTTAATGAGAATATGGACCATAGGCAATATGTTAGAAGCTAAGTGAACGGTTCTATAGCGTTAAGCATCATTTTGTGCACGAATGCTAAACTGTGGGTTTCATGAAGACAAGGAGCCTGAATTAATTATCCCTATATCCCAGCACCTAGGACAATGTCTGGTGCATATGCAATGTATCCTGAATTTATGATGGGCTGACAATCCCATTAGTGTTATCACTTTTTGCTTCATATTTTACTAAGCACTTGAAATGATACTTTGAGGGTCTAATTAAAAAGTGTTTTGGCCCTTCTCTAATTCTCTTGCTCCTTGAATATTAGCTCAATTCTGTTCCCTAAATATGTGGCACAGGGCTTACTCTTGTACATACAGTAGTTGCCTAAGTTAGGAAAGTGACCTTTCTGGGTTCTCAGGCTCACAGATTTATGGCTGGGAAAGCAGGCAATGCTTTTCTGTGAATTAGAAAAGGTCATTTGTCCTGAGCTGAGGCAGAATCTCACAGTGGCACCCAACTTGGTGAGCAGAGTGCAAGCTGAACTTTGACCTCAGCAGGGGGGCATGACCGTATGAAGCAGCCCTGTTCTATCCTAGACTTTGATAAGTCTAGTCCTGAGGCCTAGAGAACTCCAGAACTAAACCTGACTTCAGGATCATTCCACGACAGAATTTTGAAGCAATTCTTACAATGGATAGAATCTCTCAGTCTCTTTCTAGCAGGACATACTGGCTAGGCATAGCTAGAATGCCCTGGGAGGAGTCAAAGCTATAGGTAATCTCCCAACGAAAGTAAACGTTCAATATTCTGAATTGGTTGAAACAACTGCTTTTCTTTGTGGACACATTTTCCAACTGTTAGGCCTGCCATTTTAGCAAGTGAGAATCTCCAATGTACAGAAATGACCTTGGCACAGTCAAGCCTGCCTTAAAGAAGCTCTTAACTGTACTTAGTCCCCACTGCCCTGTTATCAACAAAGAGCAAATTTAGGTCTAGGGAGATTAGTATATTTTACTACCCAAAGAATGACCAAGGGAAGAACAAAGTAAACATAAGCTCCAAGGTGAATTCAAATTTAACCAAATTTCAGTTTTACATCCAACTGGAACAGTTCCTGATGTGAGCCATGATTCTGAGAAACACTAAGAGGGAAATTCTAGCAAGAGTCAGCTTGTCAGACCTGTGGCAAGGCAGGTTCAAGCAACAAAGGCATCTGACTATCTGCAGGGAATCTGGGTCGAACCTACGCTGAAAAGTGAGAAAGAATGTCTTCACAGTAATGTCCACAGGCAGATTTCAGGGGATCTGCAAACTTGGATGGGCAAAAATGAACAAATATTTTCACTAACCTCTAAGTGAAATATAGAACTTCCTTCCATTATGAATGTAGGCAACAAACCACAGTATTACCAATGATACCAGTGACTCTGTCACCATAAAAACCACATTTTTTTAATATCATATTACAATTATTGCAGACATCTCAAAATATTGTTTACTCTCACCATTACTTCAAATTTGATCAGGACAGTTATAAGTCCGCCACCAGGTCTTTCTATTTATTGCATATTAAAAAGCGCATGTAATACACTATGTCACACTTCAAAGTTATTTTAGTAACTTCATTTCATCCCAGTTGGTTTCCTTTTAATCTTATGTATTTTATTCCCCAACTTTTAAAATTATTCTGAGAAGAGATCCATTCATAGGCTTCATCAGATTGCCAGAGGGATTCAGGAAAAACAGACAAACAAACAAAACAATAAGAACCCCTGTTCTTTAGAGAAAGTGAAATTACATTTAAAAGCTGCAATTTAATAGAACAAGCAGATAAAACATCTTCCCTCTCATATTCTAATAAAATCTTTTCATAGTATTAAAATCATGGATATAATGTGTTAAATACCATCTCTCAAAATACCTTATTCACAACTACAATAAAAAATTAATTATAATACAACAAGAGCTGAGGTCATTACAACAAAAATTCTGAATATTACCACCCTCCTATTTTACACAAAGGAAACTACCTTATACCAGGGTCTTTGGATTCCCCAGAAACTCAGTTCCTTGGCTGGTGCCCAGGGCAACCCTACCTTTCAAGTCCTGCCCTAGAAAAATTGTTAGAAGACTTTTGGCACAAACAATTCTCCCTGAGTTTTAAAACAAATACTTGACCAGCAGAAGCTTTTTTTTTTTTTTCCAGTACGGGTTTTATTTTTAAGTCATGCATTAATTTGATCCTGATCTTTTTTACCAATCTGCTTATTAGCCTATTCATAGCTCAAATTTATAACTTCAGAACACTAGAACAGATGTTTTTAATACATTTTCTACCAACAGGGGAAATCCTAGATTTCTAAAACCTAGAGAGAGTTAGTACCATCCCAGACTAAAGACACAGATTATAGGAAAAGTAATATAGTATGTTATTAAAGTCATTTATAACAGAAATATTTAAATAAGATCAAAGAAAGTACCTGATCCAAATTTAATCAAAGTTCAAAGGAGTGTTTTCTTCTCAAATATCTAAGTGGAAAAGATATTTCAGAGGAATTTTTAAATTATATTTTTCATTATGTTTTCTCCACCATGATCCTCACTGATTCAACCTGTTTCAACACCAAATGTAGTAAGTTTCCACAAACGAAAGCATTTTTAAAAAAAATTATATCACATATAACACAGAGACAAAATAAATCTAAAAGGTATGTCATTTCTAGATGGTAGAAGATGAAGAATGACTTTTTAAAAATAATACTTACATATTTTTAATAGGCACAAAAAGTCTCTTCAAAGAAAAAAAGTGACCCTTACAAACACAAATCCTCAAATATACTCACTGAAACAAATGACAAGATCAATATAATTTTTAGGGATTGAAAGGAGGAAGAGTTTGGTGGGAGCCTGAACAGCTGAGTGTGGCCCCAAAGGGAAGCGCTGTAAGCTCCATCGGGACAGGGATCGCCACCATGTTATCTGCCAGTGTATACAGGTGTCTGGCTCAGGGCCAGCCCATACAAATATTTGTTCAGAGAGCTAGTGACTGATTAATGGGAGAGGGAATCTGGCCTTCAAGGATAGGTTTCAGGAAAGACTACGAAACCTACAAGAGCAAAGGAAAATAAAGCTTGGGCACTTTGAGGTTACAAACTGCAGCCTTTATACTGTGGATAAGTTTCCCCCTCTAAAATAGGGACTTATTTTTATAAGAGTTTTATGTTCATAATGAAACTGAAAGGAATGGAGATTTCCCATATGCCTCCTGCCCCCACACATGCATGACCTAGTTTACCATCAACATTCTCCACTAGTGGTGGTGCATTTGTTACAATGGATGATCTCACATTGATACATCATACTCACGGAAATCCATAGTTTACATTACGGTTCATTCTTGGTAATGTAGATATTATGGCTTTGGACAAATGTATAATGATATGAATCTATCATCACGGTAGAATAAGTCTGTTTTCAACTTTCTAATAAGCAGAATAAAAGTATGTCTGGTGTACACACACACACACACACACACACACACACAGAATAAAAGTATCTATGTCTGCTCCCAGTTCCTGGCACAGAGCTCCTAAAATCCTTGTAATTTAATAAGTGATACGAGCACTGGGAACACCTCTTTTTCTAATAGCAGGCCTTTGACCCTAGTTCTGACACTGAGCTCCTAAATGGCTTTCTTAGGTTATTGGAGTGTCTTTTGACCTAATGAGGTAACTTCTGATGAGCTGTTGAACAGCTCCTACATGAAGCTGGTCACCAGAGGACCGAGCCATGATTAGGAGCTCAGAACTTTCAGCCTCACTCTCCATCCTACAAGAAGGGGAGAAGGGGTAGAAGGCAGGAGTGGAGTTAATAATGGATCGTGTCTACATAATGAAGTCTCCATGAAAAATCCCAAACCGTGTTGCCGTGTTGCTGACCACAGGAAGTACTGGGAGAGCAGCGTGCCTGGAGGGGCCATGGAGTTCTGAGACCTTCCCACATCCTCGCCCTGTTTATCTCTTTCATCTGGATTTTCACCTGCATCCTTTACCTCATGCTTTCATAATAAACTTGGAAACATAAATAAATTCCCCTGAGTTCTGTGAACCCTTTCTAGCAAATTATCAAACCCCAGGAGGGGGTCATGGGAACCCAGATTTATAGTTGGTTGGTCAGAAATACAGGTGACAACCTGGAATTGGCAATTGACATCTGAAACTTGGGAGGAGGGGCAGTCTTATGGGATTCAGCCCTTAATCTGTAGGATCTGACACTATCTTTAGGTAGAATTGCATTAAATTGTAGGATGCCTGGCTGGTGTCAAAAGAGAACTGGTTGGTGTGGGAAAAAAACCCACATCTGGTGTCCCCAGAGGAGAAATGAAAGGATGATGCATGCGTCAGGCTGCCTGGGGGCATGGTGAGAGGTAGCATGACCATTAGGAAGATATTGCCACAATCTGGCCTGAGTTCAGAAAGGCCTGGCCTGGAGCAGGACAAGGGAAATGGAAATAGCAGGAAGCAAAGGCAGAGGAAAAACTGGCCTGCAGATCCTCTGAGGGAGGAAAGATGAAGAAAGGGAAGTATTTCAGAGTCCTTTCCACAAATTTGTCCCCGGGTGACTGGAAGATTGTTTTTATTCTTAAAAGCATTTCATCCATCCATCCATCAAACATTCCTTGGCACCACTGCATAGGGCTTCTCAACCTTATAAACAGAAACAAGATTTGTTTCCCTAAGCCTTTCGGCTTATTGAGTCCCTGTTCACATGCCAGAATCTGTGCCAGACGCCGAATTAGGATGATAAAGGCAGACTTGACCCTGGAGAGACGGAGAGGCGAAGGAGGAAATGAGCAGCGGTAAAAAATTAATGCTGCTGGTTCCCGGATCTCCCAACTGCAGATAGGTCCTGGGCCCCAGGCATTTTAAAGGTGTAGCTAGATCAACTGGCCTGGAGGAGCCAACATAAGGACAAAATTTCTAAGTTTTTCTGCTTAAATTTACAAGTTTTTTTTCTTAAATTTACTTTTATTTTTGTTTTTTTGAATTGTAAGCTGAACCATTCCAATACAATATATGCTTTTTCTTTGATCCTATTTTGAGTTGACTTTTAAAAAATACTACCAAGAATTTGGTTGGGAGTGTTTACTACAATGAATAAATGGCAGCCTAAGTAAAATACCTACTTAGAAAAGCACCAAGTCATCACCTGGAGAAAACATGCACGACAATACGATGGTTGTTTTCATGGTATGGGCAGGGCTCCTGGGTCTGGGAATTTCCACTCACCTTTTTCTAAGAAAGATTCCACAAGAAGCTGGCCTATCTTGCTGCTTCATCTCTGTATTTCTCAATCTTCCCCTCCCAAGAAACAGAGCAGGCACACATCTACTTACACTGAGTCAGGCAGGAATCCTTCCCCTTCTCTGCCTTAAACTCATTAATAAATCAAAGTTGTCAGGGGTGCCTCAAATAGTCTCACTCCTCCTCTCTTCTCCAGTATATTCTGTGCACTTGGAATTACTCCAAATTCTAAAACGGAAATAAAAGTACTTACCTCACAAGGTTGTTCCAAGGATAAGTATTTGAGCTTATTTGTCCAAAGCTGAGGACTGAGTTAACTAACATGTTTTAGATACAAACTTTAGACTTAAAATCCAATCTCTAAAATCTAAGTGCATGGACAGGCACACTTAGAAATATCATGCAAAAGTAGGGAGCAATTAGAGTATCACAAAAGATGAGTACTAGAAATCAGAATTTTAAATAAAAATAAAACAAACCCTTAGTATCAACTTCCTTATTTCCTTAGGATTTTATGATCATACGAGCCTCCGCTAACACTGTTACGGGAAAGGGGACCTGGCCCCGGGCGGGTCTGCCTAGGGCCGCCTGGTAGCGCGTGGGTTCTTGACTTCGTGTAGGAAAGATTTCACAACACAAGCCCAGGTGAATTTTGAAAGCACACTTATTAAAGCTGAGGATGGTGAAACAAAGAAGGGCTTAGGATATTGGAAACAATAGGAGAGAGACTAGGTGGGGCTGCTTTGGCTCCCCAGAAACGTTACAGGAAAGAAATGAGCCTTGGCAGGGCTGTTTCAGCTTAGTATAAAGTCAGAGAGGAAGGGGGCCTTGGGGACAGGGTCTGAGGGTCAGCCCAGGACAAGCTGCTGCCGCCCACTGCTCCCTGGTTGCAAGCCTCACGGGTGCCTTAGCGCCTTAGCGTTTAGGCGATGCGTGCCTGTGGGGGAAGTAGGGGTGAGAGAAAGGCACAGGCATGCTCCTGGGAGGAAGTGTGTGCCCAGGGACCTTTGATTTGAGGGGTTTTAAAGGCTGGGGATCTAGGGGAGGTATTGAGGGAGGATCTCAATAAAATATTCATCAGCTTTACGCTGATATGGCAAAATGAGATTTATTCCCTTAACTTCATCTGTTCTTGGGTGTGGTTGGCAAATGGCACTAATTGAATTTCTGCTATCTCCCTGAGTAGGGAGATTTAAACTATTTACCCTCTGGTTGGGGAGGAGAAGTACAAACCATTTACTGTGAAGAGTCCTTGGTTTAGGAAAGACAGGACTTACCAGATGGCTGCAGACTGCTTGGTTAACTGTGTCTCATTTTCCCTATTCCCCCTTTCTGCTTGTTCTGGCTTACCAGCCTGTTTCAGTGCTATTTGTGTTGCTTCAGGCAGGACTGTTCACCTCTCTGAATGTGTCTTTCATTTAGAAGACAACTCTCTGAAACTCTCTATTTCACTGTTTTCCTTTAGGTTAAAGATACTTTTGTGAAAGGGATGTTTTAAACGTAGCTTAAAACCAACTACAATCATTTCTGAAAAGCTTCCAAGGTATCCAAAATTAACCCAGATATTTTGGGGTATACTAAATTATTAGTGAAAGATTCACTCCTTAGCCTCAAAAAGTTTATAATTACATTAAGAAATCAATATTCAAATCATATAAATATCACCAAATTCACAAGGCATCAAATAAATGTTTACTAAGTCACAGTTCACTGATACTAAGGGTCAAGGAGAACTGCAGTGACCAGAGATGGCTTCGAGGGAGACAGAGGACTTCAGATCAGGATTCATGGAAGACAAAAATTTGAATAAATGGCAGAAAAGGCATAGGATACGAAATCTATGTTAATTCTTTACAAAGTCTATGTTCTTTCTTTAACTTTAGTCCTGACTTTTTAACCCTGAACAAGCCATTTATAACTTTACCCTTCAATCATTTCACAAATATTGAGGGTTTACTACATACCCTCAATATTTAAATAATTATTTAAATAATAAAGACTTTTCCAATTTAAGAAAGAGGGAAACAGACTTAAGATTAAACAAGTCAATTCAAAATGAAAAATGACCCCAAGTTCACATTATATTGATTATGAAACAAATATGTTTTCTTCAAGAGAATTTTTAAACATGCATTTGCTATTTCACCATCAATCAATTAAAATCAAACTCAGCATGAAACCTAAATTAAATCAATGTGTAACTTTTTTCACTTAGATCGGTCATAGTGTGGGGGAAAATATTTTTACATGAAAATTTCGTAACCTTGCTCTGTCCCTCTTGCAAATGATAGCTTTTAAAACCACAGTTGTCTTTTGCCACTAAAATCAGTACTTCATTCCACAGCTGTAGAAATAGCCCAAGCCGTTCAATAGCTCATTTATGATACAGCACTGAATTTATCTAGCAAAAACACAACACACGCATGGGCACTTCCTTTTGTCCTGTGTACTCTAAATCTCATCCAAAAGCAAAGGAAAGAAAGTACAGATGGACAGGATATCCTCAAATTATTCCGTTTGACTTATGTCATTCCAGAGAAAAATCTAGAGCCCGATTCACAGTTAGAAATTCAAATTAAGTCAAAAGACTTAGGGTAGCAAGCCCTGGGGCTGAAAGACATGCCTTCCTTAGCCTTCCTTATCAACAGTCTGTCTTTCACTAGGCCATCTGAGAAGACTGAAAGCCTTTGCCTAAAGGGAAACTGGAAAATCCTGGCTTTCCAATATTCACCTACTTCATTCCAATAGGCTCTTAGTTTAAGACAGAGACATCAGGTGAAGGATAAAAGCAAGTATGCCATTTCTTAAAAACACTAACAGAAACCATCTATCTACATAATATTATAACAGATAACACCATAAAAAAGAAAAAACAAAAAAATTAAAATAACAAAAACACATACAACAGATTAGACTTAGAGTTGTGGTGGCGTTTCCGTGTAATTGTCCACTCCGACCAGCTTCTTGAGGCACATTATGTATGTCTGTTAAGTCACTGCACATCCAGTACTTTTCAGCAAATACTCCAGGGGACCTGTGTGTTGGGTACTATGCTTGGTACTGAGACTATACTAGCTTTACTGTGGTATCAAACCACGCAATCTCTGAAAGCCTGTTATCTTGTCTGTGTAAGCAGTATGCAGTGATATACAGTGGCTATGATGGAGGTTTAAAGAGTCAGTGAATATAAAGTCCTTAGCACAATGTGTGCTCTCACTCAGATCACGTCTTTTTAAAAACATTTTTCTTCTTCTTTTTTTCCTTTCTACTATTAGAGTGGAAACTAGATAGACACAGCCTTGTAATCTTGAAGCTCACAGTCAAGTAGAAAATATAGACAACAATGACCAGACACAAGGATGATGATGATGGTGGTGGTGGCGGTTGGTTATGAGGACTCCACTGCCACTAAGTACACGGAGCAGCGAGTGCTTATTTAGAACACACTATGACCAAAGCACTACCCTGAGCACATAGTTTATTAGTCAGTCCTGGTAACAACCCTCTGAAGTGCCTAAGGCTGTGAGAGTGGATACACATATATGTGGGAGTAAGCCTCAACCTCATTCTTGAGTGGCTGGGAAAGCACTTTCTTAGGGTTAATAACATTAATCAGGTAAAATGATGCAGGGTTGTGGGGCTGGGATTGTAAAATAAGTTCTGAGCAAGAAGAATTGAGAAGTACAAATGCCCAAAGCAGAGAATGTGCGCAGGGATGCCCAGAGAACTGAAAGAAGTTAGGTTCAGGCAATGTGCATGCAAGGTCCTAAGCAATCTATATACCCATACAGTAGTTAAAGGGCTACGGGAGTGACAGAAAAAGGGAGGCAAACTGCGAGGGATGCCCACCTGTTAGCAGCAGCCTGTACTGGGGGATCCTCTGAACTGGCTTGAGCAGGTAGTGCTTGAGGGCCAGATTAGCACAGCGGGGGCTCATCTGAAAGGAAAAGGCATCCAAAGTAAACACAAGCATCGTTCTAAGGAGCAGAGGACCCAGTTCAGGGGCCCGGGAAGTCAAAGTTTAAATAGCCAGCAGCTCTGGAACGGGGTTCACGGAGAAACTCTCTTTATCTTGACAGCTGCTGCAATGCTGAGACTGAAACCACAGCCAACTCACCACATAGCTCACCCTCCCCCATAGGTAAATCTTCCAAATCACTGACTCATTGGGAAAACTTGTTCACAGCCCCATCACAGAGGGTGGCGGCTGCAGTCTGCACCCTAGGCCAATCAGAGCCCATGCTACTCAGAGGCTACCACTTAGGAGAGCCTTTGCCAATGTATTCACAAACATAAACCAACCCCTCGACCAAAAAGAAAATGCACGGCCCCCAAATAAGGTGGCCGAAATAAAGCCACCTTTATTTCCACTGGGAATTGTATTCGAATAATAGTCACAGCCTATCAATATAATCATAATAACAATGCATGGTAATGGAGAGATTATAGAAATTAAAGATAACCTAAAAAGCAGCCTTGCTAAACATCCTCTCTCTAATAGGCCTGCAGAATATAAAACCCTTTCTCAGATGATGAGCTTCAAAAGACAGCCCCCAAATCACAGTGGCTATAAAAACATTTGATACAGAACCATTCTGACTTGACCACAAGGCCATTTGATTCTGCCTTGAAAGCCCTTTTCCTCAGTATGTACAACAGACAGTTCTGCTCATTCCTAAGCCCCGCCTCCAATCTCCAACAAGGGTATTTACTGTGAGGTGGTGTCAAAATGGCCAACTGAAAATGTCCTCATTCAACAATATCCTGTGCTTCTTATATAGTTCAGGTGGGTGGGGGAGAATTTTTCCAGATTTGTTCAGACTGTTTTCTCCGTTTCTAAATATGCACCTCCAGGGTCTGGTACACAGAATAATAATGAAATCATAATGATCGTGCATGTTAAGAAAGCATCTATCACGCAAGCATCATTAACCAGACAGCAGACAGCTAACTTTCGCCTGTGTTATGTTTTCTTTTGCTGCCAAGGCAACGCAGCAACTCGTGTGACCTGATGAAAACCTGGGTCAATTGTCAGTTGCATGAATATGTATCATATCTTAACAGCATCAGGAGAGAGGTATAGGAAAAGAAGACAAGGAACAATTTCAAAGTTTAATTATTTGTCTTTTTTTTTCATAAAGCATATGTTATTAATTTAAAATAAATTTAATTCATTTCTACACAGCCCTGTTTTAAAAAAAATTGTATTGTCTTACAATGCTGTTTGAAACCTGCAGAGTAAATTAGAAATGAGAAAGAAAACGGGATGCTTGGTTTTCTTTTGAATTGCTTTTCGGCAAACTGTTTCGGTAACTATTTTACAGACTTAAAAATTAACACATGATCTGCTTATTCTCTTGCCCAATGTACAAATTAGAAATCAGCAATATCTAATTTTCTAGTTTTATGTGACTGGAAGTCACAAAATTTTTAGTTTCAAAACAGAGAAATAATCACTAAGATATATAGGAATTTTACCCAATATTAGGGGAGAAGACTTAAGTAAAATTTTAGTTAAAAACTGATTTTTTTAAAAAGATGCCTTGTATCATTTTATCACCAATCAAATCAGGCTTGTACTCTCACAGCTTTGAGTCAAAACACAAAGCTTTGGCAATAAACATATTATTTGTTTTTCTTAATGTTGACACTAAAATGGTGTTATTCATTTATCTGAAGGGAAACAAGTTATATTTCCCATCCATGGCTGTAGATTAATTGTTAAACCAATAAAGGGAAGGCCCTGGTCAAGCAGCTCAGTTGGTCAGAGCATCGTCCTGATGCGCCAAGGTTGTGGGTTTGATCTTGCTTGGGTCAGGTCACATATAAGAAGCAACCAATGAATGCAAAATTAAGAGGAACAACAAATCCATGTTTCTCTCTTTCTCTCTACCCCACCCCCCATAAAAAATAAATAAAAAGAATTTTAAAAAAAAGAAGAAGAAGAAAGGCAAAGGTTAAGTTAAAAATGAGCAATGTTCCCTGGAGTAGTCAAATTCATGGAGACAGAAAGCAGAGGAGGATGCCCAGGGCTGTGGGGAGCAGACGACGAGGAAATGAGGAGTTAGTTGTTGTCAAAAGCGTATGGCTTCCGCTGTTCACGAGGAAAACAGTTCTGGAGGCTGGCTGCACAACGAAGTGAATGCACTTAACACTACTGCATGTGCACTTAAAAATGGTCAAGATGGTTAACTTTTATTTTGTGTGTATTTTACTACAAATTAAAAAAAGAGACTCATTAAAATATTCCAAAGTATAATGATAGATTTCCAAAACTGAGTCTTGTAGACACTGTTCGAGTTCTCACTATTTAACGTGTTCAATTCCCTCTTTGATTTTGAAGGGATTATATTTTAATACCTTTTTTGTTTGCAAGGTTTATTTTCAATGACTGCAAATTATTAAAACTCTAAAAGCAAGCAAATGAAAGTTCAACATGAGATGGTAGGAAAAATACCTCAAATTCTCTAACAACAGCAGCGAATCCTGGGTTTTTCTTGCACTGCTCATCCAGCAAAGCTATATTCTTATCAAATTCTTTTATGTATGTGGAATACATTTTTAGGTATGGCCCTTTCTTTACAAAGATATCAGCAAGCCTTTGTTGTTCTGTCCTAGAGAAGAGATACACAAAAATATAAAAAGAGTCATTAATGTGTACAAAACATATCCAATGAGCAGAGTCCCATATTCAAGCCACCAGCTTATCTTTTTTCTCTTCTGGTGAGACACTTCCTTAAACGCCTGTTCTCCTCCATTTCCACTGCCACCTCACCTCCTGCCTGGGCTCAGCCGGCAAGAAGGTCTCCTGCTTCTACCATTTCGTTTTTCTGTCCAGCCACAAAGTCTGAAAACATACATTATAGGCCTCATTGGCACACAGCAGAAAAACAAACTCCTTATCTGGGTTTACGAAGCCCCACAGGGGCCACTGCTCCTATTTTTCTGACCCTTCACACCCTTCTCTTCCTCCTTCTCATTACTCCCCAACCACACTGGCCTTCTTCATATTCTTTTGACATCCGGAGTCCATAATCACTTTTAAAAGCTTTTACTAATGGTTCCACATGCCTGATAATATATGGATCCCAGGCTGGCGGCTCCTTTTCATTCAGATGTCAGTTTCAATGCTCTACCTTCTTCAGATGGCCTTCTTTGGCCACCAAATCTTCATTCACTAACATGTGTTTCTATTTTATGTATATGCAGATCAGAAACTGTTTTTAATTTTTTTTGTAGATTTGTCTGCTGCTTCCCTCACCGAAACGTCTGCTCCATAAAAGCAAGAGGCTTGCATGTTTTGTGTGCTATGATATACGTAGCATAGCGTTCTTAGAGTGCCGACTAGCACACAGTAGGTATTCAAAATTTGGTGAACACAGAAATGAAAGATTTTATTGTTATTAAAAGCCAATGTTAAAAAAAATGTTATTTCAAAAAGTCTACTAAAACCAAAGAATATGTTTTGATTAAAAGATACCTAAAAGAAAGGTATTTTACTAAGTAGAAAATATATTATCCAAGGATTAGAATAGTTTTGTTAGTAATAAATACAGCTTTCACCATAATTACTGTTTTATTTGTCCCTTAAGTTAGTCTGTCTCATAGGCAGGCTTAATATTTTAACACAGAACATCTATAGATCTAAATGCAAGCAAAACTTCAGTGCAAGCAAAAAAATATATTTAAGCCTCCACTTAGTTGCATAAATATGCTCATCTTAAATCACTGCAGATTATTTTTAAGAAAATTTTTATAAGAATGATGAAGTATGTACAGGAGCTACTTAGAAATACATTTTATTTCTACTATGACTTTAAAAACTACCTTTTAGTCATTCCTCAGTCCTGAAGTCTGTGTTATTCTACACTTAGACTGCAGCTAGGCATTAATTGCTCATCTAGCATATCTTCTCAACAAGCAGAGGCATGATATTTCCAAAACAGGGAGTGATATTCTTCTGGATTATATACAAAGACAATTCAGAGGGAAATTATGATTATGAAAGCATGTGATACTGTTTTGTTACTCAAATCAGTCTGGCTTCCTTATGGACTTCAGCAATAAATTCAGTCCCCTAGACCGAACTTTCTACATATTTCCAAAGCTGTCGCCAAAGTTTCTGCTTAGGCGCTACACCCCGTGGAAGCTGTTAGCTTTTTGGTATCTGGTACCTGTTTGGAAATCTACAGCATCTATAATGATTTCAGATATGTAAATTTTCTAAACCAACCAATCAAATCATCAAATTCTCTCAGGAAATGGCCTCTTTCCCAAAATGCAAAGGGAGCTTCATGACTTGAAGCTCCAGAAAAGATAGACAAAACACGAATTTTTTCCAATGTGAAAATATCAATTAAACTCCCTCTATCTCAAAAATCTTTTTTTCTTTTGTTTTTCTTCATTGTTCAGTCTCAAAAATACTGATTATCAAAGGTTACCTATAAAAAGTTAAATTAGCTGATTATGGGCCCTTCTTCATTATGGCTTCATCTAAAATTGGAAACCTGGGATAGTTGGTTAGTCCATTTTTACCAGTTCGACATTCTTTCCTCCAGTTCCTTCAAGAGATCCCGGTTCAGCTCATACAGCTGAGGCAAGTAGTACAGGATCTGATTTAGGATCCGGTCCTCAATCACTGGTTTCCCAAGTTGTCTGGAAGCATGGGCTACAGCATCCCGGAAATCCTATTATAGTTCATAGGAGGAAAAACAATATATTTACACATATAAGCTGATAAAAACTTCTTTCCCTAGTCACCACATGCCCTAAACCAACATAATTTACAAAATTGTGTCCCTTTGTAGACTTTAAAGTTCAAAAGTATCCACTTCCTTTTATTCCACTTACCTAAGCAGAAATTTTAAAAAATTAAAAAAACAGAGTAGCTGGGGTAGATATTTGGTTTTAAAGCAGGCTGTGTGATATTGCTCTTAAATCTCTTAGTCTGATCTCCAAACTTAGCAATTATCCTAAGGGCATGTCTAGAAAGTATGCTGCAACTCTTGAGTAGTCTAAAATTATTCCAATACTGCAATATGAACACGATCTATTTATTTTAAAAGTCCCCAGGATATCTTAACTAATTTTATTCTGGAAGAATCCCATTGCCTACTTTCAGTGATCATTTCCAACAACCAAAGCATTCTAGGTGAGGCATGTGGAGGGTGGCACAGTTTTGATAATCTGAGAATGCTGGATCTAAGCCTTCACTCTTGATTTAGTTTCCTTGAGGTAGCCTCATTTTCCTCAGATTTTTCATTATTAAAAATAAAGTCTGAGAACAATGCATTTCATCTGTACCAAAGTAATATGAACAAAACAATTTTCTTACAGAAAGGTTTCATCCTATTGAACATTTTTTATTCATTAATTAAAGAAAAATGAAACTGTCCAGAATAGTATATAAGAGGGAAATCTAAGTACAGTTGAGGCAGAAAATAAAGTTTCTGAAGAAAATGACAATCTCCTAACAGTGAATGTAATAAGTTTCTGAAGAAAATGACAATCTCCTAACAGTGAATGTAATAATGTTTTTCTAGGTTGCTTTTGCTTCTGTTTTCAGGGAGGGAAGGACAATATGGCCAGTTTAAAAAATGCTTTCTCTTCAGATTCCTTTTCAGCTGTGGATGGCAATAAGACCCACCTAATTCTAGCTACTGAGATATATATGAAAAATTCTGAGAAGACCCTCAGGAAAACTTTTTAAGAATAATTTTTTTTACCTTCTAAATTCTGTCATATTTAGGATTACAGATAACTTGTTAAATCGAGGAGTACTCCATCTAGGTGTAAACTGTATATCAACTGGCAGAGAACCTTTAGAATTTGAAGTCTGGCTTTGTTGTCACCATTGTTTAGTTTCAATATATATACAGTTTACATCCAAATTAAGGTTGCTTTTCTTCTTTAAAGATTTTTTGGGGGAGGAGGTCATAAAGTACTAGACAACAGTAAGCCATTTTCTGATGTTGCTCATTAATGTATCGTATTTATTTTTCCTATTTACCTTTTGACCTTTTCACCCATTTCTCCTTTTATCTGTTAAATGATTTGTTAAAGTTTAATTACCATATTTTGCCATGTATAATGTGCTTCTGTGTATATATAATGTGACCCACGTTTTTGCCCCAAACTTTCAGGAAAAAAACCTTTCATTTTAATTTTTTAATTCAATTATTTATTTATATTTAGAAACAAAAGCGATTATTGTATTCCTGGGTATCATCTGACATACGGATATTGTTATTGCTTTCTAGAATTACAATTTTAGCACATAAGCATAAATAAAATAATTAAAAACATTTATATAGATATGGAATTAGTACTCCCGAAGTATACTGTGCATCCTTATTTTCCCCTCAGAAATGTGGGCAAAACAGTGTGCATTATGCACGGCAAAATACGGCATATTGCACCTACAGCTTTTTACAATATGTTTGGTACACAGAATCAACAGAACATTTTAATTATAGACCTTGAACTCTCCCCTCCCCTATTCAACCTTCCTATTAATTCACTAACATTTACCCATTTTACAAATAAAAATTATTTCTTCAGATATTCTTTTCCATCAAATTTTCCCTAGAAGACTATTTATACCCTTCTAAGACAGGTCAACAGGTCCCCACCCTACCATTCCAAAGACTTAGCAAGGGTGGAGTAGGAGACTGGTATTTGTCTAGATTTCACAATCCCTGGAGGGTAGACCTCAAGATATAAGTAAAACAATAGTGGAATCTGTTCCACAATCCCTGAGGATACAAAAACAAAGACTGTTCCTTAGAAACAATAGGTTTAATTAAAACATTTAAAGCAAAAGTTGAGTAAAACAGACTCTCTACCAGGTTTTATCTTTCTTTATTTCCAACTGCTTTCCTTCGGAGATTCACTGGCTATTCTAGACAAGTAAAATCCTCTTGCTCAACACATGGTGAGGAAAAAACCCCTTAACTTCTTCTACCTTAGTAGCTGGGACTAACTTTGTCCACCAGTCGCATTAGCCCAAAGGAACCATCTAGTTCAACCAGTAACTAAAACAACTACTTTTACAATGAATTACTGTAATATAAAATAAGAATTCGTAAGTTATATAAGCTCCATTCCAGAAAACCACACAAAACATCTCCAGAAATGAAATGGGAATCAGCCAAATTCCACCTCCCAACAGCTTGCTTCTATCAGCACTCACACTTGCTAAAAGAAATAGGGCTACTTAACACTTTTGAAAGTGATCAGATTTCTCCATCATGCAGCATAATAGAATATATTTATATATCAGGAATAACTTCCTCTATTGTAAATGTATTCAAAGCGTAACAGTTAAACACCTTCTATAGTATTTCTGACCAGTTTAATGGTTAATACAATTTAGACACAAGTTCCTTGTTTAACAAAGCAGTAAGCACTGGCCTTTTTTTCTAAAATACATGATGGATACGTTTGTCCCTTGGCAGCAGGATGACTTTTACTTTCCGGCTGGAAGGTATTTCCTCAGTCATGACGGCGACGGCAGACATTAGCTGCTAGTAGATTAAGGGCCCCGTTTGACACAGCTTTTGCTAGACTCTGCATTCCACATGTCTGCCGCCATTGCCAAAGAGGAAACTTGTTTATTTAAGACACATTCAACGGAGACCAGTCAAACCCACACTGTGCTGATCAGGGAGATCGCTGCCTCTAATTGGAGGCCCCTGTTGCACTCCCAGGCAAAACTTTCCTTTTTCCAGGACTACTGGATGGCGTAGGCAGCTGTGGATAAACTAATGGCTCATAATATCTTTTAAAAAATTATGAATAGCATGTAAGAATAAAGAAGAAATTTAACAATTAAAAGAGCAAAAGAAAGACATTTAATAAAAACTAAAGGGATTTTGAGTGTTTACATCCAGCTATCTTGGAAATCATCCCTCAGACTCAGAAAGTTACATATTCTAAGTGAGCACTACCAGGACAATCACTGGTTTTCATGGCGCCTTTTTGAAAATG
Source organism: Tonatia bakeri (assembly GCA_004024845.1). Lineage (NCBI taxonomy): Eukaryota > Metazoa > Chordata > Mammalia > Chiroptera > Phyllostomidae > Tonatia > Tonatia bakeri. The sequence goes on from PVIA01004977.1 coordinate 104,496, forward strand.
GAGAAGAGCGTGGTACCCTCTACTCCAGGCCAATCCACCACCAAAGGCCCTGCTTGCTTGCAACTCACGGCCTTCATAACTACACGTGGCAGCCCTGGCTCCAGTCTCATTCCCTCACCTCTTGGGCCACCATCCCCTGAAAGTAATACGCTATGGTCCCAGTGCCAATGTTCATACAGGAATGACACACAGAATTTTTAACTTCTCAGCTCTTCATGTACCTCAACCATTTCTAGAACTGGTGCCACTGAAAGGAGAAAACATTTAAAAAAAAATAAAAAGGATGGTTACAACATATGCCTGGTTATTTTTCTAAATGCTAACATCGAGCATAATTTGGGAAAGTGTGATGACACTTAGGAGACAGAAGTAAAGCTATTTTGGGGGAGAAGAATCTAAATTCACCAACACCTCCTTGACTAAATCAGCGAGGATGCAAGACCACAGGACTGGCACTTTCAGAGTTAGATCCAGAATACACTTTTTCACACTGAAAAAGCTGGGATATTAAAATAAAAGGGATGAGGGGAGTTAGAGTGTGAAACTGTTAGGCGACCAAGTTTACTGAACATCAACCACATAACTCCAGTCTAGTCTAACATAAAACCCACCAAACCACCTTTTCTCTAGTTTCTGGGCACAATACCAAATGCTTTGTTCCGTTTGGAATTTTTTTAAAAAAATTTTAAAGATTTTAATTTACTTATTTTTAGACAGAGGGGAAGGAGGGGGGAAAGAGAGGGAGAGAAACATCAACGCAGGAGGGAAACAGCAATGTGAGAGAGAAACATCGATCAGTTGTTCTCATAAGTGCCCTGAGTGGGGGACTGAACCTGCAACCCAGGCATGTGCCCTGACCATGAATCAAACCAGTGAGCTTTTGCTTTGCGGGACCATGCCCAACCGACTGAGCCACACCAGTCAGGGCACTGATTTGGAATTTTTAGAACTAGGAATAGGCTTCTAAATTATAAAGCATATCATAATATTTTTCTCAATAATTCCCAGAAAACCTACAAATAGGAACGAGATCAACTTTAAGAAACTAAGTCCTCTGAGGTATGAACAAACTAGCTTTACCAGCTCTGATCACTTAAGAGCTAAGCAAAAAATCAATGCAAATAAAATCAAGTATGAACATCTCAGGCAATGAAGCACAAAACAAATGGCCTTGTTCCCCAGGTCAGGCTTTATCTCTCCAGAGTCAAAGAGAAGTAAGTGACTTAATTACCAGCTGTCCAGACTAGGCTTCCTGACCTGAGGGCATTACTTCACCACACTATGATACAAAAAAATACAAAGACCAAACGAGGTAAGGGCAGACAGGGAGCACTGCAGGGCTCCCTGCCTTCGTGAAGGGCATTAAAAATCACTTCATATTAAGCAAAAGCAAAGCAGCTGCTAAGGTCAAAGAGCTCTGATAAATATGCAGAAATGAGTGTGAAACTATGAAGTGAAAGCAGAGGGGCAAAGTCCCCATGTTAACAATTTGACTTAACATTGTTATTTTATAAACATAAAATAAAAATAAAAATATTTGCCCAATAAAAGTATTATTACCTTTCTATACCCTCAAACCCAGTGATATTGTGAATAATCATCAATGTAAAGTTTTATAAAACATGGCTGAAACCAATCCTTTATCTCAAGTCTCCAACCCCTGTAATAACTTTAACAAGTAATCATAATATATCCTAAATGACCAATATTTACTTTCATTCTCATCTTTAGAAGATTAAAAACTAGGATTTCTTTGGTTTCCTGGGCCAACTGAAAGAATTCTGAAATGAAAGACGTACACTATACCCCAACCAGCATGGTAGAGATTTCAAGAAACAATTTTAATCAATTTCTGAACAACCCACTAAGTACAAAGGCTGAGAGAGACCTGGGTTAAAGTCTGGCTTTGCTATTTAGCAGTGGATTACTTTTGGCAATTTGCTTACTTTCTTCATTTAAAAATAACATCTGTTTGTTAGGTTTGTTATGAGGGTTAAAATAGATAATTTACATGGCATACCATGTTGAAAAGCACATAGAAGTACTCAACAGAATGCCATTTTTTTAAATGAAAGAGCTGTCTAATTTCAATAAACATCATTTAAGACCCACAAGTTCCTGAAAGCTGAGAGAGAGAGCTCAGAAACAGTGGCCTATAAAGTGAAGGAAATACCAAACCAAGGCGGGGAAAACAAACATTTCAGCAGCAAAAGTGCCCCTAACAATGAACTTCATTCAGTGAAGGACAGTCCTCACATGAAGGAAGCGGCTCAAAGGAGAAGGACTGAAAGCCATGTCAGGAGATGCGTGAGGAGGGTTCTTTACAACTAAAGAATGAATGATAATTAAATGGTTCACGAGACTCAAAACTATGGTGTATTCAGGAGAACAAGATGATTTTAAGATGGGAAAAACTAGAGGCTTCTATGAAGAAGCTTTCTATTATTCTTTTCATAATGCATTCTGTCAAAAGACATATTCTGTGGAGGCCTAAGAAGCTTTACCTTTAACTCTGCGGACTTACAAGAGCCTCTTAAATGTTGAAGGTGACTATCTCCCAAACTGAAGAAATCAGTGTCACACAGATACTTTGTTACTAGTACCACTTAACTATTACTTAACCAATTCATCTTTGTCCAAAAGACCTCAAAGCCTCTGATCATTCCCTTTAAAAATATCCTTTACATTATGCTATTTGGGCCTTTATGAAATAAATTTACAGAGATATTTATTAAATCAGCCTCCTACCAGAGAACAAATAACATAAGAAAACCAAAAATCATTCTATCATTTGTACTTAATTATATTAGATGTCTAAGGTGTTTTATCTTTAAAATGTACATTTATATAAAATATAATAGCAAACTGTAGATTGCACAACATCTACCACAAAAGGAAAAAACAAATATAATTAGAGTTTTACCAAACCAAGTATCATTGGTCAATTTTCTATCATTCTTTGAACATGTTAATTTACTGGGATAACAATAAACAGATAAAAATCCCTGCCTTCATGGAGCTTACTCCCCAGTGGATAAAGAAACCCAGTAGTTTATATTGCATGAACAAAATCTACTTTCATTGATTTGATTAAAAGCTTACTGGTAAGTAGTATGGCCCTCTACTTAGCCTGCAGCTAAAACTAATTAAGTACTTTCCATTTATTTTGCAGGAACTCATTTAATCATCACACCGACCTTATTTAATTATTATTCACATTTTCCAGAAGAAGAACCACGGCTTGACTAATCTGTCTAAGAACACACAGTGGCAGACAGAATTCTTAACCACTATCAGTCACATCCATGCATTCATTCAACGCACGTTTACTGAGGGCCTTCGAGTGAAGAACAACGGTAGGTGTGAAACACACACAATCCCTACCCTCACTAGCGTACATTTTAGTAAAGGAAACTAAGGATGAACAAGTGAACACACAAATATGCACATTACATTAACTGCCGAGAAGAAACAAACAAGGGGAGTTAAAGAGAAAAGGACTGTCCAAGAAGTACTCTCTGAGGAGCTCACATTAAACCCAGGATGGAAGGATAAAGAACTAGCTATGACCAAAATGAAGGAAGAACATTCTGGGAAATAGCATTAGCAAAAGCCCTGAGTAGGAATAACCTCACCCACTAACCTGGAAACTGAAAGGAGGCAAGTATGGCCAGAACGTGGTCAATGAGTGAGAATGCAATGTCTTGTCTCATTACCAGACGCCAAATCACATCGCACCTTATATGCTGGGCCATGATTCACTGTCCAAACCAGATCATTTTGCCAGTGAAAGGGAGTTCTATTAATAATATTATGCCAAGACAATAACCAGGACTGTCAAAAGCAGACAAGGATATATGGCCATCCTGCTTACAGATCTTGGTAAGTAGCTTGGACTTTAATGCAATGGGAATCACTGAAAGGATTTTAAGCAGGGGAGTGACATGCTCTAATATATATATGTATATATATTTTTTAAGAAAATGTTAAAATTTCATAAAGAAAAAGAATCACATAAGGAACAGACCGGAAGAGAGGCAAGAATGGAAACATTGCAGGAAGCCCAAGTAGGAGGCTGGAACGGCGGCCCGAGTCAGAGATGGTACACTGGTGACAACAAGAGGAAGCAGAATCGACAAGTTTGCTGTGGGTTGGCTGAGGCGTGAGTGAGATGGAGAAGGAAGAACGGGTTCCAGTTTGCTGCCTTTTGCAGCTAGATGGGTGGCACTACCATTTTGAAAAGGGAAAGACTGACTTTTAGGAATCATCTCCCTCTTTGCACTCGTTAGGGTATGGACTTAGAGACAATATGCACATCTGACCTTTAAATAAAATCCAGTTCAAGGTCTAGGAGCTCATGGAATATACTGCAGAGTGTATGTCACATAAAACATTAATTGCCAAGAGAACAAAGTCTTGCCACTGCCTTTGCAGGCACAATTTTTCCCCCACAAACATCAGGTAGATGAATCAAAGCCCCCAACTGAGTGAGTACACTGGCTCTTATAATTTCAAGTATATTTTAAATTGTGTGCCCTCCACCCAAGTGTATTTCCTTCCAATGTAATAACTTAAATGATGTGATTCATTAGCTTAGATTTTAAATTTTGTTCTATGAGCTATTTCACCAAGTTATTTACCAAATTCTAAATAAAAAAGTGTAAGCTACAGTGATATATTAAAAATTTTTAATATTGGACAACCTACTGGAATATCTAAAGCATGTTACTTATATATCTTAAATCAGTCATATTCTATCATGTAGCAGAAGTTAATTCATGTAGATGAAATCACATAGCTGCAGTACTAAGGGTTAAAGGGTCCTTGTGCTACTTTCGTGGGGTACTTTTGGTAGAGAAGTAAATATGAGCTTTAATAGCATAGTGGGGGATATTGAAACAAAGCAAGATACTCTTGGCTTCACTCACACTACCCTGGTAAGAGGCCCCTCCTAGTTATGGCTCACACCTGGTTAATGCCCTATTGTTAAGACACCCATTAGAGTTGGGTTCTGCTGAGTTAATGTTTGTACATACCAGACAGAATGTTAACATGAGGTCGGCAGATGATGTATTCTCATCACGTCTTAGGTGGTTTAGAAAATGTACAAGTTAAGGTGGGTCTGTTCAACATCAGCTGGGAAGAACCCACAGCCATTTACCAGACCAGATCTGAGATTACTTGGGAAATTGGTCTGATTATTCACTTTTACAGGGCTTATGATTGTCCCAAAAACACAGATGTAAGAACATAATATATATTTTAAATAACCAAATAAACTGGTAAAGCTTTTAATTTCTTCCCTGACTACTAGAATCAGAACTTCCTTCATTAAAATGAAATTTTAGTACTTTTTAAATACCAGAAAAAGTGAAGTCAACTGCGTGATAACAGAATAAATGTTTCCCATCCATTGATGTTCTTAAAAGGGAAGATGGAGAAGGAGATGGTAATGATGGAAAAGCAATTTGAGAATCTGCCATATTTAAGGTACAATATGAGGCTCTTTCACGTATCTTAGTCCACTGATTCCTCACAGCCTGAGAGATGGGTATTTCTATCCCCATTTACAAATAGGAAAGCTAGACCCACAAGGTTAAAGTACTTTCTAAAATTCACATAGCTGGTGATAAACAGAACCTTCCAAGCCAATGCTCCTCAAAGTATGGTTCTCAAATTGTTATTGGTCTGCAAAGATACTGGTCAGACAGTGAGAATAAAGGATCGACAACTTTTATATCAGTTTGACACGGCTGTAACATTTTTAGTGTACCGTACAAAAGTTCTGGTCCCCAAGGACCGGACATCGTACAACCATTCCCTCACCACAACAGCGTGAGAAGCGCTGCACTAGACTCCACGCGCCACGAGGGCAAGGACTCTGCGCTGTTCACAGCAGCACCTTCCACGCCTGTTCCGTCCCACGCCTGTTGCGTTCCACGCCAGACTCGCGGGAACAGTGCGCTGAACTTCAAACCCAAGCCTTCTCTCAGTCCTCAGCACTTTCTGCCTCTATTAACAACAGAGGTTACCAATGAACTTGTAGTGCTTACTGTTTCCTTGGAGAGGTCTTATTTAAACATGTCTATCAGAAAACACTTCAAATGAGTACAATTTGTTCATCCTAGAGATATGCTCTGAGTTTTCCAGAAAACAGCAGTTTTTTTCTTTCCCCCTCTAACTGCTTATACAATGGGGACGTTCAGGGCATAACAGCAAATGTACATGGAATTTACTCTGAAAAGCCATTTATCAACCCTCTTACTATTTATTAAAATGGCATTATGGTCGAAACTTTACAAATGTGTCTGGGTGACCAAATACTGTTATAATTTATTTTAATGAATTACAAAAGAGAACTCATCAACATAGTCAAGAGTTCTGTGAGAAATTATTTACAGGGAAGTAATTTCACAAAACAAATTAGGTTTGTAAGAATTATTTTAGAAAATGTTTTCATGCTGCGGGGAGGTGGGTACAAAGGGACTAAATGGTAACAGGAAAAAAAATACAATAAAGATTAAATTTCAAAAAAAAGAAAGAAAATATCTCCAAGGCTAGAGATTTTTCACACAGGAATCAGGCCTCCATGTTTCTGCTGTACCAAGTGTAGAGCACAAGGGAATCATTTGGCAAACGTGAATCACCCTTAAGTGAAACCCACATTTCATGTTCATGTGTGCCTATTAAAAGGAAAACTGAAGATAATTATATGTTTTGAAAATAATGATAATCCTAACCCTAACCAAAATAATGGTATGTGAGCATACCATTTCTCAGCAATTAAGTTTAAGATGATGTTAATAATTACATCATCTAAGTAAAATTTCACTTCAATTTCTTTTTCTCCTTGTTTCCTCAACCTTATCCCTTTCTTCTATTAAGTTTTACTGTCTTGCCAAAATACAATAGGAATAAAGTAACACTAAAAGCACTTCAGCTGCCAATGGGTAATGAGACTTGTAAAAACTTGCAGGTACAAATAAGTGCCTGGGAAAAATGAGTATGTAGCCAGACATAATTGTTTCCCAACAGGTTTGTTCAAGTTGACAATTATAAAAACTTAAAATAGAACTACAAAAAGTTAGTTGTACAACTGTCTATTTCAAGTCTCTTTCTATGAGCTTATTCACTGATCACATTCTTCATACATTGCCAATACAAAATTCCACCGATAGCAGACTTCTGCAAATGTCCAAGAAGAAATATCACTTAAAAACTCTTTATTATGCAGATAGAAAGTTTGAAGACTTTGGAGATACAGATATAAAGGTTCTCTATTTTTCAGAAATCATCTGGGTATATGACACATATATTTTAGAAAAGTTCTATATTCACATATCTGTGTGAATTTAAAAACATAATCATATATTAGAAAGTACATACATATATATACATATTAAGTACATTTAGGTTATATTGAAATGTTGGTGGCTAGGAAAAGATGTAAAAGAGGATAGTCTTAGAATTCAAGAAAATATTATCAGATACTTACAATATGCAAAAGTTTTAACACATCCACAAACCTGTAAAAAACAGCAATGAAAGAAATGTTTTAAATGAGTCAATGGGAAAACAAACAGTCTTATGAATTATAAACTAGATACCTACACTTTCTCTGAGCTCATGATCTCTGTGGCAATATAATGGGCTTTACTCTTTATTCCAGTATCTTCATCCTGTGGATAAGAGTGCATTAAGAAAACATGAATTCATAAAAGGATAATGAAGATCAGATTTAAGCTAGTTAAATGTAAGTTCAGCTTCCGATTGGATACTTACAAGGTTTCGATTAGAACACATTTCATATAACATTTCAAATGACAAACATGGAGAATGAGATGTGATTATTAAACCACGATACGGAAGAAGCTGAGGGAAATTGCTAATCCTCTACCATCATCAGCACTGGATGGATGGACTTCCCCAAGGAGCCCAGAGCCTTGGTGGAACATAGCCATCAGTGGTTAAAGCAGAAAGTCACCTTCTACAACCCCTACAGGCATCACATGAGCATTCTTCTCAGGGTACACACAAGTAACATGAGATTAGTGAATATCCAACAGGAATTTATAAGAGCACTTTACCCTAAGTAAAGCCACGAAGTCAGACACCTTAAGTGCAGTCTGAAAACAGCTCTTTTTCACAGTCTCTACCGAACAAATGCCAACATTTCAGCCACAGGCTCTTTTCAATTTAATTAAAATCCCTTTTGGAAGTATGCTCTTTCAAGTCAGTTCTATTCTAAAGAACTGAAATAAACTTCTTTAAATATGTATTACTTTGTGTGTAAATCACATACTCAAGCAGTAAGAAGTAAATATTCACTTCTGGAGAGAAGAGGTGATTAAGACAGAGATCTTAATATTTAAGGATTTAGAGACTTATTTTCATTTAAAAACTGATAGGCCTGGTTTTGACTTTTGATGATTAGAGAAAAGGAATTTCTCACTATTTCTATTCTGGCAAAAGGTCTGCACACTGCAGTTCCACAGTGAAGGAAGGGCAAGAGAGAGTAAAGAAGAAACAAGCAATTATAACATTTTCTATATTACACTGAAGGTGAAAACTATGGCTCTAGTCATTAAAAGGAAAATGTGCTGATGCTTCTGTTGAAGAAACGTCAGATCTGGTCTTAGAAGGAGACCTCTCTGCATTCGTGTCAGCGCTGGCGATACCAGGACCCAGTTATCCTGCACTGCCCAAGGTGTGGCTCAGCAAGGTAACATCACAATAAGGATAAAAAGTGACGAGGACAGTCAAGTAGTCAGTCCCTAACAAGATGACATAGAAAAAAAAAATAGTAGTGACTTCTCATTATTTAAAAAAAATGGTAGTGAAAATGGTCATCTTTTCTAAATTGAAATTATAAACCATCCTAGATCATCTGTTTACCTGAGCATAACTGTGATGGGTCAAAGGACTACCTTAGTTCCTCATTTGGAAAAAGTTGTTTCTACCTGCTTCCAGAACTTCAGTATTAAAACCAAGGTATAAAAGTAGGTGCAGTTGAGCAATGAATGAGGCTCCTCTGAAAATTACAGTTCAGTGATTTTTCTAAGTACATCTGCTGATATTCTGTACATACATTAAAACCCTTTTAACTAACTTCCTTAAAGTCACTGGTGACATCCAGGTGAATAAACACAAAGAGGATTCTTCAAGGTTTTATAGCATGTTAAAATTTAGATTCTTTGATTACAATCATTTATATTATCATAAGAAGTCAACCATTTATAGTAAATATAAAGGACACTTTTATTTTCACTTATTTGGTTATGTTTCTTGATTAAGAGAGAGGAAAGGGGGAGAGAGAGACAGACAGACATTGAATTGTTCCACTTATTTATGCATTCCTTGGTTGCTTCTTGTATTATGCTCTGACCAGAGATTAAACCCATGACCCCAACTTATGGGGACAACACTCTAAGCAACTGAGCTGCCTGGACAGGGCAAGCCCTTGATTTTTGGATTCAGTTTTTACTACGTTGAGAGCCAGTGGATCATAAGTGGGAGTTGAAATCATAGAAGTGAATGAGGTCAAACATAAGGAATATATAAAGTGAGAACTGGACCACAATCAGAATCCCAAAGAAGACCCACTTAAAACAGGGATTTGCCAAGATTCAAAGCTAATTATTAGCAGAGTTTGGAAGAGAACCCATATTTTCCAAATTATAGTCTAGAAATTCTTTTATTACACTCTGAATCTCTCTTCAGTATCTGCTGGTAATCATCTTCTTAAAAACATTCACTGTTAAACATAAACCCACATATATCTCCCCTCCCCTCTCCTCAAGTTTTAACAAATCCAAACATTCTGCAATGTTTGGTTTAAATTTTGTGAAACGAATTGTTATATATAACATTGAAGTCCCCCCCGCCCCAGGAATAAACACTGATCTTGCAGTGTGTATTTGTCCCTTCCATGTTTTCATCTTACTAATGAAGACTTTACATAAAGTATGAAAACATTCTTAAATCTTTCATCAGAAATGTTGTTATGCAAAAAATATTCAAAGTACTCTGTAAAACCTACTTACGAAAATAATCTTTAAAATGTAAACGATTACTCATTAAGAGTGCATTATAGTCCAGCCTAATTAGACTAGAACAGCAATTTTCACCCTTTTTCATCTCATGGCACACATAAACTAATTACTAAAAGCCTGCAGCACACCAAAAAATATATTTTTGGCCAATCCGATAAAAAAAATGGGTATAATTTTGATTCATTAACTGGAAGGCTATTGTTGTGTTGACTGTTGTCATATTTTTATCTGATAATCTAAGTGAAAAGAGGGCAGTGCCCCGACTAGTCAGGCATCACATGCTTTAAAATGTTTTGTGGCACAGCAGCTGAAAATCACTGGCCTAGAATGCTTTGCTTGTTACTTAGCTTCCTAAACTCTCTTTAAAGAGCCATTTAAATAACTTGGTCCTCTATCTCCATTATTATTCCTCTTCCTGGGACAAGTTGCTAAATAATTGCAACCAACAGGTTAGATAAGTGTTACTCGACTGAGCAAAACAGGTATAAGGTACTCAACTCCACTCGCTCACCTTTTAAACGACACACGGCTAACGTTCCTCAGGAAGCAGTTGTAAGCACAGCCTGATCCTGCAGACTCTGTCCTCAAACACGCACTCACAACCATGACCGCCTGCCTACACGTACACACACACCAATACTTGCTATTTTAAAGAATACTGTAGCAAATCAAGGCTTTTCTAACTATTATAATGGGTTTCTCTACACTATCTGTAGCTAGAAAGTTTAATATTTATAAAACACATCCTTTTAAAATTAAAAAGCCAAAAGAAATACATTAAATATGAAAAAGAGAAACCTAAACCACTGAAAGAACTGAAGCCTTGACTCTGCAATCTGCATTTTCAAAGGATATAAACTCCCTTAAAGGTCAAGAGGTGGTTTTAAAAGTATATATAAAGAAACCAAGGTACACCATGGATACTGAAGTATTGTTTACCTAAAATGTATACCAGCTCCATACAAAAATTTCAATTAGGTATCCTCTATTTTTGACGCCTACCCTATTTTTTCCTTTCCTCTTTTTACTATTCTCCCTTTGTTACATCTGTACTCTGAACATTTTTTTTTTCCTCTTCAGAACCCTGCTTTGCCAGGGCCTGAGTTAGAGAGAATTCTGCAGAGTGACTCCATAGTAATAAATACATCACCCCCAGGCAGATGTCATGCTTTTGTTAGAGCAGGGAATAAAAATTCTTAAACTTGGAAAAACAACTACGGTGGGCCTGACATTCCTTATATGTAGAATTAGTGTTAAACTTTCAACTTCAAAATCCTACAATTTAAACATTAAGCATCTCAGATCTCAGGTATGGTATGGTGAGTCAGTGAGGGAGAGGGTGGCAGCGATTCAGAGGCAGCACTGGGGCTGGTAACCATGAGTTTCTTTTCTAGAAACTGAGACTGTCAACACTGGGGGTTAATGGTGGGTACTGACATGAGGACAGACATGTAGACCAATGGAAAGAAACTGAGAGAAGTACAACCTTATATTTATGGTCAATGAATTTTTGACAAAGTTGTCAAAGCAATTCAATGGAAGAAAGGGTAGTTTTTTCCAACATATTGTTCAAACTTGCTGGAACAATTAAATAAACACATGCAAAAAAAATGAATGAATACTCAACTTGGCACCATATATAAAAATTAACTTAAATGTTATGGGTAAAAATGGGTAAAAGATGTGAACAGACATTTTGTTAAGGAAGATGTAATAATAGCCAACATGTATATAAAAAGATGCTCAACATAATTAGTCATCAGGGAAATACAAATTAAAACCACATCAAGAATGACTATAATAAAAAATCAGAAAAAAGCTGTAATTGATGAAGATGTGGAGAAACTAGAACCTTTTACACATTGCTGGTAGGAATGGTAGCCTTTATTCATATATTACGATTTGGGGTCTTAGCTATCTCCTAATATAACTAAAAACAAATTTTGTATTTCTTATTCTTCTTGTTATTCTTAGTCAGTACCACCTTTACTCCATCATTTTAAAATCTGCACTTAGTAACTGACTATCTGTCTTGACAGCAAGGTTAGTAGGAGAAAACAGTTCCATTGTCAGTTGATTCATTGCTCTATAGCTACGTCTGAAAACATTACTGTTAGAACCACAAGGCAGGTCTTAAATATCAGATTCCTGATTAACTCAGAAATCTTCATTCTGTAGGTCTGAGATTGGCCAAGAAAGTGGTGTTAGAAGAAGGAATTAAAGTAAGAAAAAACACTAGCCTTCAAGAAGTAAACAACAGAAGCAAACCAAATATACAAATTAACTATTTCAAGGACAATCATGAAACATGCTGAACATCTAGAAGCAGAAAAAGAGCGTAATCATGCAGTAGTGTGTAACCCAGGAAAAGATTCACAAGGAATAAAGCATTTGATGAACTTCAGTCATTCTTTAAATAAGCCATCAACTATCTGTACACTAGACACTACAGACTCACCAAAGCCAGAATCCTGGACTCCTCTACCTTCTATGATCACAACTGAGTCACTAAGTCTTGTCAACTTGTCCTTATAAATATTTCTTCAAAGCTTAAATGATCCTCTCCTCTCCCTCAATATTGCCTCCTATTTCTTGCCTACACTACTACAGCAACCTAAGTTACTTCCTTGGCTCTAGATTTACCCCACTGTACTCCATTCTCCACACTGCTACCAGAGTAAGAGTTCTAAAATGCAAATATAATCACATTGGTTCTCGGGTTGAACCACATTAACAGCTCCCTATCACCCACGGGCAACAAAGACCAAATTTTCTTTCTTTCTTTTTTTAAAGATTGTATATATTTATTTTTAGAGGGGAACAGAGGGAGGAAGAGAGGGAGGAAGAGAGGAAGAGAAACATTGATTGGGTGCCTCTTGCACATGCCCTCCAGGGACTTGGCCCACAACCCAGGCATGTGCCCTGACTGAGAATCGAACCAGTGACCTTTCAGTTCACAGGCCAGCACTCAATCCACCGAGCCACGCCAGCCAGGGCAAGACCAAATTTTCTTTCGCCATGTATATAAGTCACTATACAATGTGTCTAGTTATCTTCATTAGTCTCATGCCTACTCTTCCACATTGTGTTCTCCAACCAGCCAAAATTAGAACCACCATGCAATTCCAAGTGTGTGCTGTGCCCTTACACGGCCATCCTCTTACACCTTTCCTTCTGTCTTCATCACTTCCCTTCTCCCCAAGATTTCTGCCTGTCATGTTCTAACTCATCCTTTATGACAGCACTCCAAAAATGTAAACTCAAACAACTAAATGTTCATTAATAGTTATTTTATCATGTAGGGTGCTGGACTATGCCTTTTGTAATTCTAAAATTCTAGAAGTTTAGGTATTCTATTTTACCTTTTAAACTAGGAAAGCTACAAAGCTAAAAAGGAGATAGTAACTATTAGAAAATGATTCAGTGGATAACAATCATTTTCAAAGTAGACAAAGTCAAAGATAGATAAAACAGAATAAAAGAGCTCTATACTATCTCCAACTTGTAACAACAATGGTGATTCTGACCCAACTCAAACAATGATGGAGAAAGATACCCCACTGGAAAGCCTCAAGAGAAACCAAATTTGTCATCTCAACTTTTCAGCTGATGAAAGTACTCACTTAAATTACAATGCATTTCAAAGCCTAGGAAATAACTGCATGTCCCAGAAGTACACAGCTGCAGAAGTTGAAACATTCACCACAAATGAAATTACTCTGTTAAGATCATAAAATAAGTCAAATTCCAACGTAAGAGCTTTTGATCAGAATACCACTTTTATGCTCCTATCTCCTAATAGCAGTATAACAGCCAAGTTTTATAAATTCTGAAATGTGTTCTCTTCTTTTCATATTTGTTCACTGCATATAAAGTTCAGTGAAATTTATCTGTTAATTTTTAATAGAATTTTTAAAAGGCCTCTGCTAGGCTACTCAAGAGTTCTACTAGAAAGCAAAGAACTGAACCCCCAGCCCCAGCTGAGCAACATCTCTTTGTCATGAAGTTACGCCAAAAATGCAGTGACACCACGATTAACCTCTAAAGGACAAAGTTCTCCTAGGTTTTCACCTTTCTCTTCATGAAGGCATATATTGTATGAGCCGTTTCAAGAAAATGTGAACAGGAAAGAGGCAGGAAAGTCAATATATGCAGGAAAGGTGAACAGTGGTGAACCATAATGAAGAACAATGAATTGATCCCACTTTTAAAACACCTCTGGCAACCACTAATGTACTTTCTGCCCCTATGGATATGCCTTTTCTGGACATTTCATATAAATGAAATCATACAAGTGATCTTCTGTGACTGACTTCTTTCACTTAGCCTGTTTTTAAGGTTCATCCATGTTGTAGCATGTATCAGCACATTTTTTATTGCTAGGTAATAGTCTACTCATCAGTTGATAAATCCATTTACTAGTAGATGGACATCTGAATTCTTTCCACTTTCAGGCTATCATGAATAATGCTCCTATGAATATTCCTGCACAAGTTTTTGCATGGACATACGTTTTCATCTGTCATGGGTATATATGCAGAAGTAAAATTACTGGATTATATGTAACTATATAGGTAACATTTTGAGGAACAGCTAGACTGATTTCTGAAGTTGTTGCACTACTTTACATTCTTATAAGCAGGATATAAGCGTTCCAATTTCTCTACATCCTCACTAACATTAGCTATTGTCTACCTTTGTGATTTTATAATCATCCTAGTAGGTATGCAGTGGTAGCTCACTGAGGTTTTGCCTGGCATTTCCCCGATGGCTAAGCATGTTGCGCATCTTATTATGTCCATTTGTGTATCTTCTTTGGAGAAATGTCTATTCAGATCCTTGGCCCATTTAAATTAGGTCATTTATTTTTTATTGTTGAGTTTTAAGAGTTCTTTATATATTCTGTATACAAGTACTGTACCAGAGATATTTACCAGTCCAGGGTAGGGCAAAAGTAGGTCATATGGAAAATAATACAATAATTAATAAATAATAATACAAGAATAAACTCTGTGTTTCAAGTACTCCAACTGTAAACCTACCTGCGCCCCACCTGTATTTTCTTATTCTGTGTGTACCACCAAAAGTCTTTAATTTTGATAAAGTCTAATTTATGTATTTTTTCCTTATCACTTATACCTTTGTTCTAGCTAATAACGTTTTGTCTAATCTGAGGTCATAAAGAGGTGTTACTACATTTTCTTTATTTTTTATTTATTGATTTTGGAGAGGGAGAAAAAGGGAAGGGGAGGAAGAAATGGAGAGGAAGAGAGAGAGAAATAGAGAAAAACATTGATTTGTTGTCCCACTTCTTTATGCATTCATTGGTTGATTCCTACACGTGCCCTGATTGGGGAACGGACACACACCCTAGGCTTATTGGGATGGTGCTCCAACCGAGTTACCCAGCCAGGGCTCACTGTATTTTCTTCTAAGTGTTTTATACTTCCAGCTCTCACATTTAGGTCTATTATGATCCATTTCAAGTTAATTTTTGTGCACGGTGAAAGGAATGAGTCCATCTAACTTTGTTCTTCTGCATGTGGTTATCCAGTAATTCCAGGAGTGTTCATTAACACCTTGACTTATTTACCTATATATTTTGACCTTTCCCATTACATAAATTTTTTTTTGCAACCTGAAATCCATTGTGAAATGATACTGATGTAAATAAACTAACTGACTTTTAAAAATTATTTGACCAACCTCATACAGCTAGTAGCTGGCAAAGCTAGGACTAAACCCTGGGTCCTAGGATGCCAAATTTCATGTTTTTCTATTAGAACACAATACTGTCTTTCACATAAACATATTTCAGATGTATTGGCAAAGATATGAAAAGGTAAACTTGAAATGATATGTATTTATTGGGTAATTTGGTGTACATTTATTAGGTATATTTACCCAACATATATTTATTTGGTTATATAAAGCTTGATTTCAGACACCTTTTTGCTTGTTTCTTTTAATGTAAGTCAATAATAATAGTTAAAATCTACTGGGCATTCACTTTGTGGCAGATACTGTTTTAAAATGTGTATCATCATTTAATCATAATGACAATCTTAAAAAATAAGGACAAGTGTCCACCTTACTCCCTTCTCTTGTTACAGACAGCAAAACAAAGGGACAGAGAAATTAAGTAAATTGCTCAAGAACACAGAGCTGGTAAGTGATAAGAACCTAGGCAATTTGGCTCCAAAGACTATGTTCTTCTAAACCACTATGAAAGCAAACTACTTAAAAGAAAAGCATTCACCAGGCTATACTTAGGTGGATCAATTACTGTCTAGAAAGGGAGAGCTAGTCTATATTATTATTGCCATTGTTGTCTCAGGTGAAGAGACAGAGAGTTCATCAGAGTGGGTGACAATTCTACAGGAGGAAAATTAGTAATACGCTAGCCTCAGATGAAAAAATATTAAAAATATTAACTGAAGAAATAATATCATTTTAAAAACAGAAAAATATTTAGCAGAGATACTGCACGTGGTACAACTAAAGACAAAAAACCAATAATATAAATACTGGAAAGGAAGGGATAGGCAGGCACGAATACAGAGGAAGGAACCCTGTAAGTCTCCAATGACCACAAAACAAAAGAATCAACCAGGCAATGTTATGACAGGATGCATTGGGAAGATGCATAACACAAAAAGGTTAGGGATGAATCCTTCCTTTTTACCAGATATCAGTGAGATACCTATTGGAATCTGGAAACCAAGTTTGGTCATCATACTTTAAATACAGGAGGAAATTGGAATGTGTTTGATTTGAGCATGAGAAACAAACAAACAAACAAAAAACAAAATGAGAGAAAACAGTATTTGTTAGAAAATGAAAGATTTTGCAGTCTACTCAAAGGAGTAAAGGTTGATTTAATTACATTCCTTAGACAGGAAGACCCTTTGAAAGCTCTTCTCCAAACTCTGTAGGGTTTGACTCCTGCCAGTTATTTATATCTCAGACAAAAATGACTTTCTTAAAGGCTTTTATCCTAAGTAGCCTCTTCACTTTTGAGCACATCACTCTGTTCATAGACTTCAAAGCATGAAATACTCTGAAGTTCTTATGTTCATGCATTTTTAGTCCCTCTTGTCCCATTAGTATGTAAGGTCTTCAACAGCAAGGACCATGAGCTCTGCTCTATGGTACTGATAGTACCTGGGACTTAGTATATATTTAAATATTTGTTGAATCTACATCTGTGCAGAAGCTACAAGAAAATGAGCTTTTAAATTAGAGCAAGAGAGACACCAGTAAAATAAGGATGGAATTACTTGATAGTCAAAGTAAACCCCACATTGCTGAGGAGGAATGCAGTGGGGTTTAGTAACAGTCATTCACCTGTCATAGGTGTCTTACAAATTCACCTGCCTTAAAGCCAAGTAATTTCTAGTGGATACACCCAACTCCATGATTCAACACTTTACAGCACAGAAATGAAGCCTTGCAAAAAATAAATAATCACTGAGTTCTTACCATGGACTGGACAGTGTTCTAAGTCTTTGCACATATCAAAGCATTTAGTCCTCAAAGTCTATGACATAAGAACTATTCCTGTCATCATAAAATGTGCCTCTTCAGCCTACAAGAGGTTAAATAATTTGCCCAAGAATACCCAGATCATAAATGCTAGAGCTGGGACTTAAATCAAGACAATTACACAACATGTACCATTCCCTTAAGGCTGAAAATGAACTTAAAGCCAAAATATATTAAACAGAAGGTATAACAGACTGGTAAATTATGGTATAGGAGTTAGATGACATGGATTTTCTCCCGGGTTTCATATGTGTGTGAATAAGTATATACTTTCTTTCTTTCTTTTTTTTTTTAAAGATTTTATTTATTTATTTTTAGAGAGGGAAGGGGCGGAGAAAGAGAGAGAAACATCAATGTGTGGTTGCTCGGGGCTGTGGCCTGCAACCCAGGCATATGCCCTGGCTGGGAATCGAACCTGCGATGCTTTGGTTCGCAGCCCGCGCTCAATCCACTGAGCTACGCCAGCCAGGAGCCTAAGTATATACTTTCAAATTCCATCATGCTATAACATCCCAATACATCCTAGGAATACTGATGATATACTACTTTCCCCCCATAATTTATGTCTTTATTCAAACAAATGAGATTTAAAATAAAATAAAAATGTATATCAATCTAGAGAAACGATATAATGAACCCCCATGTACTGTGACACATCTTAAATAACTGTCAACACAGGCCAATCTCATTTCATGTATACTGAAAACACACACATATAGGATTAGATTTCAAAGGAAATTCTAATGTGCTATTAATGGCAATTTTTATTTGATCCCCAAAAAGATGTGATTTTGAGTCTGTAATGCATTTAATTCCTTTCTTTCAAGCAGAATCATTTAGCAGTACAGGGAATAGGCCCAAGAAAAGTCTTGCTATCAAAAAGAAAATCAATGGACATTACCTAAAATAATTTCTCAAAAATTACTAAATAATCTCAAAGTGATATATGCTTGAAAATATCATAACATCTTATGCACTACATTATAGCACAAATTTATTTCTAAAAAAATGTTTCTTATCTCTGTACTTAAATCTGTATTTTTAATGTAGTCATTTTTTCTAATTTTATTTTTATAATCATTTTACATTATTTTTAAATTTTTCCACTATAGTCAGCATTAAATTTTATTTTATATTTATTTCAGGTGTACAGAATAGTGGTTAGACAATTACATAATTTACAAAGTGATCCCCCTATTATTCTAGTACCCACCTGGCACCATGTATAGTTATTACAAAATTACTGACTATATTTTCTATGCTATACTTTACATCCCTGTGACTACTTCGATGTTAGCTGTGAGTCTGTCATACATGGCAATTATTATGTTGAGGTATGTTCTTTCTAATCCCACTTTGCAAAGAGTTTTTATCATAATGGGTGCTGGATTTTGTTAAATGATATTTCTGCATACATTGATATGATCATATGATTTTTATTCTTCCTTTATGTGGTGTATCACATTAATTCATTTGTGGATATTGAACAAAATCTGCATCCTAGCAATAAATCCTACTTAATCACGGTGTATGAACTTTTAATATATTGCTGAATTCAGTTTGCAAATATTTTGTTGACACCTTTTGCATCTTTGTTCATCAAGAATATGGACCTATAATTTTCTTTTTTTTGTAATGTCCTTGTCAGGTTTTGGAATGAGAATGATGCTGGCCTCATAAAATGAGCTTGGGAGCCTTCCCTTCTCTTGGATTTCTTTGAGTAGTTTAAAAAGGGTAAGTGTTCATTCTTTTTTGAATGTTTGGGAAAATTCACCTGTGAAATGAAACCCACTGATCCAAGAATTTTGTTTGTTGGGAGTTTTTTGATTTTTGACTTGATTTTGTTGGTAAGTAGTCAATCTGTTTCTTCCTGATTCAGTCTTGGAAGATTGTACGTTTCTAGGAATTTATTATTTCTTCCAGACTGTCCAATTTGTCGGCAATAACTGTTAGTAGTATTTTCTTATATTTCTGTGGTGTCAGTTGTTACTTCTCCTCTTTCAGTTCTGATTTTATTTACTTGGGTCCTCTCGCTCTATCTTGATGAGTTTGGTTAAAGGTTTACTAGTCTTGTTCATCCTTTTTAAAAAATAGCTCTTGGTTTCATTATCTTTTATTTACATTCTATTTCATTTATTAACACTCTGATCTTTATTATTTCCTTCCTTCTATTCACTTTGGCCTTTTTGTTGTTATTGTTCTTTTTATATTAAATTAGGTGTAAAGTTAGATTGTTTGAGATTTTTCTTGTTTCAAGGTAGGCCTATATTGCTATGAATTTTCTTTGTAGGACTGCTTTCTCTGTGTCCCATTGATTTGGGGTTGTTGTGTTTTCATTTTCATTTGTCTCAAGATATGTTGCTACAACTTCAAGTTTCTTTAATTTGTTGGGCCTAATATATGATCTATCTTGGAAAATGTTCGAGGTACACTTGAAAAGATTGTATGTTCTGCTGCTTTGAGGTAAAATATTCAAAAAATATCAATTAAATCCATGTGGTCTAATGTTTAAGGGCACTGTTTTCTTGTTAATTTTCTGCCCAAAAGATCTATCTACTGATATCAGTGAAGTATTAAATCCTCTACTATGACTACATTATTATTGGTTGCTGTGGTCTGGCCGCAGCTGGGTCAAGGGTCTCTTGAAGGTGGGTAAGGCATCGGCGATGGGTAACAGACAACAACACGACTCAGAGGACGGTGAAGCTCTGTTCCGTTTATTGCAAGTACAAACAGAGTTTTATATTTTTATTTTCGGCAGTGATTAACATTTGCGATTAGGTGAAGCAGGAAGTTTTTTACCCAAACATCTAGTCATGCTAATCTAGTAACCTATTAAATGCAAACAATTAGAAATAGCTGTATGTACAGAGTTTGAATCTTATTGTTTATTAAAGTTCTCAGAATTTGTCATGGGGCAAAAGGATACGCTTGATTGAGTAGAGGTCTCTGGTAATTATTTCTACATGTTTGGTTTGTAATAGCTAACCAGCTTTTCTTATTTCTTTGCCTGTCTAATTCTAATTGATATATATTCCTATTCAAGGTAAAGGAGGGGCTGTTACTTCAACAACTTTTAGACATTCAGGGGCTATTTCA
>PVIA01004978.1:0-125142 GCA_004024845.1 Tonatia bakeri
ACAGAATTCTTGCAACTGTAAAGTCTCATGCTTTAGTACAGGGAAATGCTTCTGAGTCATCCCAAAGTTTCACTGATTAAAAAAGTTTGTTCTCCAGAACTTGGACATTTTAAAATATTTTCACTGGTGATTTGAACTAAAGGAAATAGTTCAAATGGAAATTTTAGTCAACACTATATTTCTCATGGGGATTTACTTTGCTGTGTAGAACTCCCCTAACCTGTGATAACTTTCTGAAATTGCAGCATGAGGACTAAATTGTAGAATGCCTTTGAACTATAGTTCACATCTCAGAATGCTTGGGAGAGTGAGCTAATTGTTTAGATAGGTACAAGGATGAAACTGTTCGGGAGGAAACGAATTGGCCCAGCGTGCTTTGTGCAGGGAGTCATTATACCCTTTGAACCAGAATAGACTGGTCATTCACAGATGCACGTCAGAGCCGAGAATGGCACTTGCCGCTGCTACCAGGCTGCAGTCTTCTTCCCAGACAAAACATCTGACGATGTTTTTACATCGTTGCCGAATAAGGACTAGATATCTTATCTGTGAGCGAGTGTTAACGCATCCTCATCATGATTGTAAAAATACTAGTGACAAAATTTTTTTTCTAAATAGACAAAAATTTAAATGGTTTTTATAAATTGCATTACACAACTATTACATGCTCATTGAATAAAAAATTTAGATTCATCTGAGAAAAAAAAGAGGTAAGTCACGATGAAGGAATATTTTCTAAAGCTTTGTTATCCTCGCGATGGTTAGAAGGTCAGAGGCCTGGGAGGTCAGTAACAAAGAGTCTAGAAGGGTAAGACTGAGCACATTAGATAAGGCTTTATAGGTGGTTAGGTTTGATGGGCTTATAAAGGCTCTATTCTTTCTCCCCCCAGAGATTTTTAACTGGCTGCCAAGTTAGGAAAAACAGCTATAACACAAAGCATTTAACCCTGAGGAAAACGTGCTAAAATAATGCTTTTGGAGTTTTGAGAACCAACGATATCCTTTCTTTCCTTGCTGAATCTCATGGGAGCTTTGCTTTTCTTGAAGATGTGTCGATGGTTTTCTTCCTTTCCGATCTCCAGGAGGAAGCTGTTTTTAGCTGAGGGCTGCTGCTTTGCCTATCACCGCAGTGTGTAGGACGCCTGGTAGAGAAGGCAGCTGGAGACGAGGAAGTCGGAAAGTGACTGAGTGTAAAGGAGAGAGCTCTGAAATAAAAAGAGAATGTTCTAGGACTTCCGCACTCAGCAAGTGCAGTTTTTTTTTTTTAAGGCACAGCAGCCTAGGACACCCCCTGGGCAATTTCATTTGTTTGGTGTTCTGGGGAGATCTGATTTATTTGTACTATTTCAATGATACTGTGAGGTTAAAAATATGTTTCCTTGTGCATAGTAATTAACAACCGTCTGCAGAATGGAATATTCCAAGGCTTAGAGAATGCTAGGCATTTTATTGCTGCAGCCAGCAGATGGTGTTAGTGTACTATAACAAAGCAAATAAACTGGGCTTGGTGAAGCTGGGAGGTTCAGTTTCGGTTTGCTTTGTTATTTAAGCTTGACAATACCCATCTATATATTCTGTGGGTATAGCATGTTTGAGCCCAGTCTGATCCTAAACTTGTTTTATGATGATATCATTATTTTTTACTGTTACAAATTAACTGTCAGTTTCAATCTACCCCATGTTTCAGCTGCCTTCGGGGATCATCTTGTCAGTTATGCAGCTTTCCAATTTTATGGCTGAGATCGAGAATGATTCCTTAAAGGCACATGGGAAACACACTTTGTCTTTAGAATGAAATGTGGGAAAGTGGCTATGAGCTTTGCTACATGACCAGTATTGTAGGTGTGCAGGAAAAATAGATAAGGGCAAACTACTAAGGCCCTTATTCAGCTGGAAATTTGAATGTCTTGACATTTACTCAAGTGCAATCATTCGTGGGAGTACTAATAGTGACCTCCTTGAAGTGGAGTTCGGTGAGTTCCAATGTTATCTTACAGAGTTATGTCCAAAATGTGAAAATGTAAAGAAGAACTTGTGGGCAACTGCAGTGCTCCCAGATCCATAGGAAATTCTTTCACCGAGACATAACGCATCGTATGAAAGCATTTGTAATTCCTCACGTGTAATGCTGTTGAGTTCCTACTAGGTGCCTGCTCTTGTTCCAGGTGCTGGAAAGTCCTTGTGAACTTTTCGAGCAGAAATTTGATTGCTCCTAATCTTTTCTTGACGTTTAAGGGAGAAGGAGATTAAGATCCTCTTTATGGAGTTGGCAGAGCACCACTGATTGATGGCAAACTTGAAGGAGAAAGGGGTCATATTCCAGCTTGTCCCAGTCAAAGATTTCTACCAGCAACACATTGCCACAAATCTGTCTCTGAATTCTGCTAGCAGCTCACACACTCTGTAAGGATGTACTGAGAGATGGGGAGAAATCCCAAAAGCCAATATTATACAGGCTAGTCTGCTTTTTCAAATGTTGAATAGACAGAGTAAACATGGGTTCAGTCCTTCTGCCAGACTGAGTCTACAGAGAGTGTATTCCTCTAACTTTCTAAGTAATGTGATACCTGCTCCTAGAATTTGCCAGTTTTTATCAGTATTAAATAACAGTGGTTATCCTATAGCATACTCAATATGGGCCAGGCACTTGCCAGCTATTATTTTGATCTTTATAACCCTTATTCAGGCGAGGCATTATTATACTCTTTTTACATATAAATGACACAAGAGGTTGCTTAAGTTGCTTGGTTAATAGCCAACCCTGGAATTTAAGAAAGGTCTGTCCATGCTCTTCCCACTATGCTGTAACTCCCTCTCTTCTGAGCATTGCTTGCTATGACTCTGTTCTATTTGTTGGAGCAGGAATGGAAGAGAGATACAGTCAGTGATCCCAAGATTTGCACTGAGAGCATGACAGATGTAAAGGTGTAAGGCAGAAGACATCATATTCAGGGCCCTGAGGGGTCCCGTCATATGGTCTGCAGAGTTTTGCAATGTTGGGAAAATCAGCAGACAAGGCCCGGAGTTTCAGCCAGCAGAAATGGGGTGGCTTGTTCTGAACTAAGGCTTCAGAGCAGCAGACAGAGTGTGGAGTTAAAGGCAGGCAAACAAAGCATCGTCAGAAAGACCACAGCAGGAAGATCTTTGCTTGAATACAGGATATAGAGGAAGGATAGCACTGCATCCGTCTTTCAGCTCTCCTCTCTGGCAAAGATAACAACAGGACCAGCAGAAGCATTTTGAAACCCAGACAGCCACCGCTATTTATTTATAGAGAGAAAGTGCACAAGGTGGGATAAATGCACAGAAACCCTTTGAACACTAAGCGTAGTGCAAATGGGTCCACTATTGATTCTTAGCGGAAATGTTCATGTCTGCCTCACAACAAATATTACTCCTGAGACCACCTTTAACAAAATATTTAGTCTGACCTCTCTAGACTTGCATTTACAAGCTCATTTCTCTCTTTATGTTTTAGGCTTTTCGCTGAGTTGTAAGTAGGTGTTGTGCAGTAGTCCCAGAAGACTTTCACAAGAGAGTTTCAGACAATAGGAAATAATCCTTCGCACTTGAGCAGTGAGTTTCATTGAAAGGTACTTTAGAAATACTAGAGGAGAAGAATGAGAAATTAAAGGAAGTTAACATAAAGGGACATAAAAGGCACATTAGGGTTTGAAATCAGCTGGCATGGCAGGCCTTGGGATGCAGGAAGCAAACTTGTCAGACATCGCCCAGCTTGACTCTGTTGGCATCTGCACATGACTGAGTCTGTTGTGACTGTGGACATAGCCAATGTGGAGAAATACTCAGGGCAGTTTAAGAAATCCATTAGAATCATTAGATCTCTTCTGAGCTAGCCAGGGTAATCAAATTTATATCTAAGTGGAAACTAGTTTAGCTGCTGATCTTACTTACCTTTCATAAGAGTTGAAAAAAAAATCTTATGCAAGATTCACTCACAAGTGCCTTTTAATGTTCTTTAAAAACATTCTACTCATCTCCAGTCAAAAATGGCTTCATATTTGTGTTATTAAAGGATGTTTTTCAAAATGTATTGTGACTTCATTTTAATAGTCTGTGATCCAGATTATGCACAGAATGGTTTGGAATTGAGTCATCTGTGACTATAACATAAGTGATATAAAAAATAAAATAAATCAGGCTGCATATTTATTTGATTGCTCTGAGTTCTCAGTGCATTATCTGGATTGCCTGTCCACTTCTGTCTGGGTTAGTGTCAGAAGTTTTCAATTGCAAGTCCCTCCTGGGCAGGACTGATGTCGTCTCCATCACTTTGAGAGCCCCAGGCTCCTCATCCAATAAGCATTTCTTGAGTGCCCATTATGGGGCAGGAGTTCTTGGCTGGCACACAGTACTCTTCCATCTGCATAAATAAATATGTGCAGGGAATCAAAGCTTCTTTGTTTTTTATTCTTTCTGCAAGATTGTCTTTCCTATCACCCAATCCTGTAGAGAGAAGAAAGAGGAATATCAGGCAGGTTGTTGTTTTTTGAATCTTGAGTTTCCAGTTCAAAGCTAAGGCTAATGATGTTGATACAGCTGGCTCAGTCATAGGGGGCTTGCCTTTGTGTGCTGTATGGCAGATGTTTGGTTGTGTTTTCCTTCCTTCCTTCCTTCCTTCCTTCCTTCCTTCCTTCCTCCTTTCCTTCCTTTTTTTATTGTTCAAGTACAGTTGTCTCCATTTTCCCCTTCCTTTCTTTCTTCCTTTCCTTTCCTTTTGTGATTTTGCTTTAATCTCCTCATAGTCAGAAAACAAAAACAAAGCATTACCTTGAAATCACCCTTTCACAATCACTGCTGCTCTAGTGTGTCTCTGGGCCACCCGCCATCATCTGAGAAGCACTTTTGGTCATTGAGCTATCTTGAGCCTGTAAACCACATGATATTTGCAGAATATCTAGGGGAACGGGAACTCAAATTATCAATCAATATCTTTAGATAGATCCCAATGGTCTATCAATCTTGAAAGCCTCATATGTTCAAAACTCTGGCTGTGGAAATGTTGTTGGCATGGCTGTATGGACATCTGGAGTTTTTGCCTGTTGATACAAACCACTCACATTAGTAGAAACTATTATATTTTTAGATCCTTTTATCACCTATTCTGTACAATGTTGACAAAGGTAGGAAATGAAGTACAGCCATTCATCTGTATCCTCAGGGTATTGGTTTCAGGACAACCTCTCCCTCACTCAAATCTGCTGATGCTCAAGTCCCTTATGAAAAATGGTGTAGTATTTGCATATAACCTACGCATATCCTCTTGCATTCTTTAAACCATTTCTAGATTTCTTATAAAACCTATCACAATCAGCCTTTGGAGTGACTGGTAATTCTATTCTTAGACTCATGATCTTGCCACAAGTTTTTGGCCCGAAGCACCCACTGTTATCTTATTGCTGTGCTGCTCCTGTCCTGTCAGGAAGCGCCAAGTTCAAATCACACTGGGTCCTGGGGAACATCCTCATCAGGGAGGTGGTCAGGTTTACTACTTATGCACATGGACTTCAGAGATAGGTCACCTGAATTCAAATCTTAGCTTTGCCCATTTTTCACTGTGTAAACTTGAGAAAGTCACTTACCCTTTAAACCTCCATTTTTCATCTATAGTAAATAGATAATAGTAACAACAACATTTATTTAAACTGTTTCCATGTGCCAGATCCTGTGTTCAATGTTTAACATGTACTAACTCGTTTAACCATACAACAATCTGTGAGGGGGGATTATTTCTAACACTCATTTTACAAATGAAAAAAGTAGAGAAAAAACCCCAGAAATACATTTTCAGGGGGTACACAACTAGTAAATGTTCCTGCTGGGTTTCAATCCCACTGACTAGTTTGTGTTCTGGAAGTGGTAACACTTCATACTAGCCTCGAACTCTTAACTGCGCATGGCATCTTTGAACCTGAATAAATGTCAGTTAATTCTATTAGCAAGGAGGCTACACTCTGGCTTTAGTGCTTTTGTCCACCTAGTTTTCAATTTACTCAGTTGAATTTCTGAAGGGGTAAAATTCTGTTAGGAGACTGAGCTCAGCCTCAATACAGAGGTAAGTTTGTATTAACGCCAATTTGGAAAA
Organism: Tonatia bakeri; assembly: GCA_004024845.1. Taxonomy (NCBI): domain Eukaryota; kingdom Metazoa; phylum Chordata; class Mammalia; order Chiroptera; family Phyllostomidae; genus Tonatia; species Tonatia bakeri. The sequence goes on from PVIA01004978.1 coordinate 6,107, forward strand.
CCAGTCTAATCTTAGATTCCTGTAAACCCTGGAAAATTTTAGTAAGGTTTTACCTCTTCCCTTCTTCTCCACATTTCTCTCCTTCTCACTTTATGAATACATTTTATAAACGTATTTGCTGATTATCCCCAACTAAACACAAAGTTTAATGTCTTACCCTTGTGCACCAATAATAAAACCAAAAGTTGCCCTATACTTCACAATCAGGATTCTAATCTCCAGAGATGTTCTATCAACTTGATGTGAGTAGGAACAACACCATACTGACCCCCAGTACTTGCTCTGGAAAAGGTCAGGTCACAGTTGTGGCCACAGGATTGGCCACTGAGCCCCAATATAAATAGCAGTGAATTGGTCAGGCTGACTGACAGCTCCTACTGCCCCCAGGCAGGGAGGGATGGGTCAATGAAAGCTAATTATAACTTGAGGTTATTGCCTTGATTGTACGAGGCCGTGGTTAGAATCCCTTGCAAGTTTTGCTCTACTTTTGAGAAGTGATTTTTGGGGGGATGTGGATGGAGCCAGAGAATAAGAAAGAATGCCAGGAGGAGCCTGTAATAGCATACGGCTGTCCTTCAACCGGAAGTCAGCCTGCCACTTTCCTCTCATCTGCTGGGTCTTGGTTTGTGAGTTCTTTTTTTTTTTCACTGCCTCTTCCCTGTCACAGAAAATGTGGCTTTCCTTATCTGTAAGGTGTCTTAATTCAGTGGAAAATAGAATTGAGTCCACTGCCCACTCCCTGTTCCAGGAATGTTTTTCTCAAAATAGGAAATATATAATATGTAGGCTGGATGACTAGAATTAGATTGGATCAGTATGAAACAGGGAGATTTGTTTGCTTCAGAAAAAAATCTCCCACTGCCTTGTCTGGCTGCTGAATCCAGGACAAATATCTGACTCAGAGGTATAAAAACCAAACCATTCTGGGTGGATTATTATAATGATGATCCTCCCCATGGATTCCTATGTGCCCTTTCGACAAAGCCTTTTGTGGTCAAACTGGTATTTCTAGTTAAGATTTTGAAACCATCATATTTAATGCCTCCTCTTCTTGATTAAGTCAAAAGAGAAAGAAATGAACTTTCCTGCAGAGATAGGCAAATCTTTTCTTTCTCTCTTTTAATAATGAGTTCAACTATAAAGTCTGTCTGTTCTTTAGACATCCACGTGAAATTAATCACCTCAAAATGAAGAGGAGGAAAGTTGGAAGTGCAAAATTTTATGTCTGAGTATTTTTTTTCTTCAAAACACCCATCTGGGTAAAAACTACCAAATTTATTGCTATCCGACCTTAGATTCTTATTTCCTATCTACCTGTTGGATAATAAAAGCTCAGACTTGTTCTGACTATTTCAGTATACCACAGAGCAACAATAAAAACACACACCACTCTACCTCCAGCAAAATGTCTGGGAGGAAAGAAGGAAAAATGCTTTGTAGCATGTTTGGAATTTCTAGTGCCTTTAATTGAGAAATAGGGAGGGTCACAAACCAAAGCTGAGTGTAGATTTCTTACTGGGTGAAGGATTTCCATGTAACAGGACTCACAGAATGCCAATAAAACTGGCACCTTAGGGAAGATTTTTTTCCTACTCCCCCAAATCTCTCAATTGAAAAGTTCATTCTTCCATTAAAAAAAGAATTGTGCTTTGTGAGTTATAAAGTCTATTTTGTTTCCTCTTGAAGTTGAATGTTAAAGTTCTGCCTTGTGCCCTTAACTTAATGGATATTCTCAAAACTGGCAGCTCTTCTTTCATGCAGGAAGAAGGAATAATTCTGAATTAAGAGCACCAAAATAGGTTAAGGATACATTATGTCAGAAGCTGTAGATTGTTAACAAGCAAAGGAAGCACAAGTCATGGGGCGTAATACAATTAAAGGCAACTGGGTAAGATTGCCAGCCATTCCATCTCCTTGACTTCCCCTGTTGATGCCAAAGGTGGCCTTTTTCAGTCTGTCTAAAATATGACAGAGTCCTAGGCGTGTTTTTAATTTCTGAGTGAATCACAATTAGCGAGTATAGTAGATGCTGTGGGTGTCTTCCCTGGATCCCTTTACCAGGCTCATCCACTGTTCTTTGGCTGCTGTGAGTATTGGTTGCTCATGACCCACGACTGGCACCCCACTCCTCTTGCAGAGAATTGCTGATGCCAGCTGCGTCTCCCTAGAGGTTATGATCCACCAGCTAAAACCAGGCAGTGAGTGATGGGTATGGAGCTACAAATGGCAGGCCACCTCACATCAAAGGAGGGGGTCATCATTATTTTTGTGATGTGATCCCATGGAGCAGGTCAAGCCTAGCCTGTATATAGGACCACATCTTTGTGGTCCTTCTTCAGCCCTTTCCTGCTTGTCACACCTCCCCTGAAGAACTGTCTTTGAGAAGCACCCCTTCAATAACTTCACACACCAGAACTACCGTCTTAGGTTTTGATTCTAGGGCGTTTGGACCTACGACAGTGAGTTTGCCCATGTGTTTTAACTTATTTTGTGCTGATGTATTATACAATACAATAGAATTGTCAACCAGAATTCCACTGGAAAGCAATAAACTGTTCTCTCTGAATTGCCGAAGTCTGTTCTGTTAACCCTTTATAAGCCTTTGTAACAGAAGGAAAGTTCCTTCAGTTGAGTAGTGTTCTCTGTGCAGCTTTTCTCCATCAGCTTACACAGGAGCATGGTTGGCAAAAGGTTGGAAATTTGAACTCAGTGACTGACTTCTGCTCCCTTCCAATTTTAGGTACTTTTCTAGCATTAATTCTATTTATAGTACTCCTTCTAAAAGCTTGGCTTTTCAAGTTAGAATGATGCCCTGCCACAATAGGAATAATTATTATGGCCTTAGTTTGTGGTAGTCATCTGGGAGACACAACAAAAGATTTTCACTGGGAATCAAACAGTACATCCAAGTCTGCAATGGGGTATATTTTCAGGGTCCTCTGTAATTAGAAATGTGCTCGTGCAAATGTCTGAAAATCTATTGGTTTTAAAGGAATTGGCCTGGAGCCTATTCTAATCCAGACCAAAAAAGAAAAGCAACATTTGAAGGTCTCTTTGTATTGCTACTAGCTCGTGGTATAAAGGTGGGCTGATTCAGCAACTGGATGAATGGTGATTCTAGCTGACAGGCGCAGTCCTCGAGGAAATGTCAGGTTGACCCTGCTGCTTAGTAAAACAGAGCATAAATAGAGGTGATGAGAAAGGACACAGGGAACAAATATTCTTTCTGTTGGGTGGGAAATATACATGATTCCACAGTGGAAGTGTGAATCCTTCACAGACATCAAATCTGTGCTTTGAACAAAACGTATTGTCCAAATATGCTGACTGGTGCACCGAATTGGATATTACTGATTCTCAATATAATATTTTGGGCTAAAAAATTAGTTCTTTGTTTCCACCATACCATTGCTTATTTATAATCAGTATCTTTTAATTAAATCTAAAACATTCTTTTTTAAAGCAAGCAGGTGCTTGCTATTTTCTATTTAGCCATCTGATGTTTATTTGGGTTTAATTTCCAAATGTTCACAAGTGATTTTTGCTGTACTTGGAGGATCTAACGTTGTTAGCATTTAATCTTTGAATGCAATGCATCCATTTGAAGATCAGTACTAAAAAGTCAGGTAATGATTTTTAATATTATGTAATTTATAGCTGATGTATAAAAAAATCACAGAGTTTTACGTTTTAAGACTTTCCCCAGGGATTCTGTTTCAAAAACCCCACTGCTTTTTAAGGAAGTATAAACTATTTTCTTGTTGAATTTCCAAAAAAAAAAAACAAAACCTTGGAACTCGTCATTCATTATCAAGAAAGTAGAGATGATTATTCAAAATCTTTTCCCACTTGCCATATGATTTTCATGACACTCAAAAGGGTTAGATAACATAAGAAGCCTCTCTGAAAGTAGGTACTTTATATCTTGTTTGATAAAAGGGAAGCAAACCTTGGTGAGTTGAGAGAAAAATAATTACCCCTGGCTGGTGTAGCTCAGTGTGCCGGCCTGCAAACCAAAGGGTAGCCAGCTCGAATCTCAGTCAGGGCACATGCCTGGGTTGCGGACCAGGTTCCCCGTGGGAGTGCGTGTGAGGCAACCACATATTGATGTTTCTCTCCCTCTCTTCCTCCCTCCCTTCCCCTCTCTCTTAAAATAAATAAATAAATAAAATCTTTAAAAAAGAGAAAAAGAATTACTTCAGAAATTCAGGAAGAAAATCTGAATTATTCCCTACTATTTTCCCTGTGGCCTTCATGTGTTTTATAGCCATCTCTGTCTAAATGAAAAATCTGTTAAGTTTTTGAAATCAGGAATGGCAGTACTAACAAAATGTTTGTCTAAAATTGTATTATTAGAAAAACTGGAATATAAAAATAGACTTCAAATTTTACATTTTATTGTACTGTTAGAATGTTTTCTTTTCTAGCTTTTATATTTGTAATATTTATTAAAAAGAAAATCAATGGAATTAGAAATTTAAAAATCTCATAAGAATAAAATACTGACTAGTTCATACATGTCTAGTAGCATTTTTCTAGGTCAGAAGTTGGTAGGACAAGAAATTAGTGGTAAGAATACTTATAGAGTGACTATAATTTCTGACTTGGTTTAATCTATTGATTTAAAATTTAATGATTTTCTCTTTTTATTTCTTTCTTGCCCATTTATAGAAATGAACTATAATTATTTGAGCTGAAGCTACAGCTTTGCTATCAGTCTCTTATAGGAATTTAACCAAGCAATTGTTTGACAGATAAATAATTTTTAGGTCATTAAGCAAATTGATCACCTGTGAATAAGTAAGTATTTTTGTAGATACATATGTGGGTGATGTATGGAAAAACAGACATGGATATAATGGAAGCATTAAAATAGTTAAACCTCAATTATATGTGTCCATAAGAAAGGCAAAGGTAATCCAAGAGACAGATACTTCAGAAATGACCTGATATAGTAACATGCATTTTATAATTGTTAGAGCATGATTTTCCATAATTAAAATGTTTAAGACTAACATCAAAGTTAATTTCTATTCTCTGAGTTTCCACTAACTAATAATATAGTGGGGCCATATAAAAATGCTCAGCGTTGGAGGTCAGACAATCTAGAAATAAAACTTTAATTTTATGCAGTTAATTTACTAAGGGAATAAGTCACATCTCAGTAATTGAGAATTATCTCCAAGCAGGAAAAAAAATACAAAAATAGGATAGCTACAAAACAAAACAGTACAAAAGTCTCCAAGCCTTATAATGTAAGTCACCAAGTAACACATAATGGTAATTATTTCATTGGGTGCATATAGTATTTGCTAAATTAAGTCATGTAGATTCCCAAATTGTGTAATATGAAATCTACTGTGGCCGTACTGGGAGAGAATGCAACTGCATATTAACAAGTTACATACCTGCCACCCTTCTTTAGTTTTCCTGGGGGCCATCCTTAAGATGTACAGGGTTCCAGGCAAATCTTTCTTTGTAAGATTTATGTCTGTACAAAAAGTTTGATTTAAAAAAGTGTTATAAAATTCATGGGCCTATGTAAGGTATGGTAATTTTCAATAAAGCTTTTGAATAATGGATAAAGTAGAACTATGTTGCATTTGTTTACTGTAGAATAATTGCACATAAATATTCTTCCTAGTAGCTAGTAGCTAGGCACTATATGTTCTTGTTCTTTATTGTCAAATGCATGGTTCCTGGCTAATTTCATATCTTTTAGCATGTGAGAAACAGGTAGCGATGCTGTTATTATTCACAACGCCATGGCTCTTTGGATTCTGTTTAAATTAAAACCATATAGATCTTCTTGCGTCTGTAGTTTCTAACACCATTTACTTAATGCTGGTTACATCATTTCTCATGAGTCTGTATCATTCATCATGTCATAAACACTGGTTTTCCATGACTGTTTCGAAAGTTGTTACTGTGCTTAGTTGATGATGACCACAAATGCAAGTCTTATCTAGTACATGCAGGAAAATGTAAATAATAAATTGTTTTCTGGTCATGTCAAATTTAGTGTTCAGAATTTTATAGTATCAACATAGAATGATATATCTTCCAACTACATCTTCTTTTGAACTCTTTAGGCAGTGATGATGGCCTCCTTAGGATGTGGCCTGTTTTCATGTTGGCTTTACCCGCCTTCTGCCACTTCCACCAGGAAGATAGGTGAGAACCACAGGAGATAAGAAGAGTGGCTTCCTTTGTACAAGGAATGTCCATGTTTTGTCCAGTGTGACTTAGGGCCAGTCTGGCAGAGAACAACACCAAGACATGATGTAAGACAAGAGAGGATAGTTCGAAGAATCACTGGACATAGGGAGAACAAAGTTCTCAGAAGCTCTTGGAGAAGGGTGAAGTAACCCTGGGAAAATAGCCTAACATGTGATATGGAACTTGAGGAAGAGGGTCAGCCTCAGGTAAACCTGCATTTACCTTGCTCCCTTGGTGCTATAGACCAGAGGTGACACCTCTGTCCTAAGAACTCTGATACCAGCCCACCCACACATGTGGCTGAAGCTTAGGGATTGGCAGTATACCATTGATTTCCCAGAGCCCTAAACTTGTCCTGTGTCCCTTGAAAATGTGAAGATCCACAATTCAGCACATCAGCACCATTCCAGAGGCCCAATTTCATCCAGACTCTTGTGGCTTCATGAGTTTTCCTCCTGAAGCTCTTTGAGACATCTGGTTTACCCCTTGTATGGGGTAGAGGCTCAGACAGTCCTCTGAAAGGGAAAAATCACAGACTTCCTCATCTTCACTGCAGGGCAATGTTTTAAAAATGCATCTCCAAAGGTTGCCTACTGGGACATGGAGGAGGGCACTTCAGTGGTAACTGAGCAGCCATTTAAGGACACATCTCAAACTTGGAGACTAGGGCCCATAGGGTCCTGAGTTAATTTGAGTTCTTGTCCGATGACACTGCCAGCCCTTGCTGGTCCCAGGCACTGGAAGGAAATTTGAAACATTTTTTGGAATGTGCCTTAAGGCATGGGACTCCCTATGGAGCAAAGTGCAAGGTCCCTGCTTGCCTGGGTTTCAGGGTAGTATGGGATTTCCTCATAGCTTCTGTTGCAATTTGTCTCAGTAGCAGTTGCCTCATTCAAGTTTGGGGTATATTCTTAAATTGCTGCTAAGTTACTACTAAAGTGCCCTCTGCCATGTCCCAGTAGGCAACATTTAGAGGGTTTTTTTTTTTTTTATAAGACATTGCCTTGCTATGAAGATGAGGACTTTTAAGATTTTAAGACCAAATCACACATGATTCAAGTATAAATTCATAACTTCATAAACATTCATATTAAGTTTAATAGTTCATTTTCATTTCAGAATAGTGGACAAGTCTCTGAAGAGGAACCTTCAGCTTGTGGACTCCTCGCACAGAGAAAACTTTGCTCATGGAAACGGGCTATTATGGCTTCTGTGTTTTCCTTTAAACTGATGAAAGCAGAGCAACTTGTCACTTCAGTAGAAAAAACATTGAATATATGAGTTTTGTGGGAGCTTCAGAAGTTGCAAGTTATGACTAGTAATGTAAATCTATTTTTTAACATCTAGTCCCATTCCAAGAACAATGAAAGTTACTGAAAGCCTCTTTGTCTTTTTGTACTTAGAAGAAAGATATGAAAAATTGGTATTCTAAAGCCATAGATCAAACAGTATAGTTTAAAAACTTTAGAATGACAATAATTAGAAAGAAATGCATTTTAAAAAATGCATCCTTTGTGGAAAAAGAAATAAAAATACCTTTTATTTCTTTGATGTTGCTATGGAGAAAAGATGTGGCAATGGTCAGAGGGTAAAACTTTATTCCTGTTCTGAAGTATAAATAAATTCTCGACTTCATTTTAACTTTAATTGATTTTTTTGGCTTTTATATTTTCTTCTCCCTCCTCCTCCCCTTTCCCCCTTTTTACCTTCTTATCTTTATTCTTCTTTTTTGGTACCCTTCCTTCACACATGAGCAATTTATATTAAAATCCTGTTGTGTCTCAGTAGATCACTCTCTCCAGATGTTATTTACATTTACTTTGGAGAAAAATTAGTTGACCTTCTTCCAAAACAGGGAGTACTGCAAAACCCATTTGCTCTTAGAAAGTGAATGTTTCAGCTAGAATGACGGGTCTGATGCAAACTCTGCCCACAGTTTAAAGTCCTTGGGATAATAAATAATCTGTTTTGGCCTTAGGGATAATTCATGGACGATCTCTTTGCTTATTCTTATGTAACTATTAAAGAAATAAAGAGCTACCCCCATGTAGCGGTGATAAGGAATAACATAGGCTCACATTTGCTACTAAGGAAGGAGCACCGAAAAGAGTCACTGAGAAAAGCTAGGTGCAATAAGATCCTGGTTGTTTAAATATAAAGAGGAAATATAGAGATGTATGTGTATCTTTTAACATTTTTGTTTCCTGGAAGTATATGTAAGAAAACTCTTGACCATGGCTACTACTGGGGTATGGTGTTTGAAGAGGTAAGACAGGGCTAGCTTCCATTTTTATTTAATATCCTTTTGCATCATTTGAATTTCCTTACCATATGGCACTATGTGGTAGGCAAAATTCTAAGAGGGACTGGAGATTTCCCATATTGCTGGAGTACATGCTCTGATTAACCCCCAGCTCTGTGAATATGATGGATTTTACTGTTGTGATTTTATTATGTTATATAATGTAACATTAAGAAAGATTATCCAGGTGTTCCTGACCTAATCACAGAAGACTTTTAAAGGCTGAGTTTTCTTTGGCAGCTTGAAGAAGGAGGAGAGGGGAGGGGAGGAGGAGGAGACGGGGAGGAAGAGGAAGAGGTGGAAGAGGAAGAGAAGTCATTGTCATTGAGTTGTCAGAGATTCAAAGCACAGGCAGTGCATATGCCATTGCTGGCTGGGAGATGGAGGGGACTACCTGGTAAGAAATGTGAGCAGCATCTGGGAGCTGAGAGAAGCCCCCAATTGATGGCCACCAAGGAAGTGGGGATTTTTGTCCTACAATTGCAGGGAACTGAATTCTGCTAAGGAGAATGAGCCTCCAGACAAAATCTCAGCCCGGCCAATACCTTGGCTTTAGCCTCGTGATAGATACACTGAACAGAGAACCCAGCCACACAGGCTGGATTTCTGCCCTCCAGAACAGTGAGCTAAGTGGGTGCTGCTTAATGCTGCTACATTTGTGGTAATTTGTTACACAGTTGTAGAAAACTGCTTTTAGTTTTCTGGATTATATCTAAGAAATAAACAATTATAGTAGAAAGTTATCTAAGCACTAAGATTACAGGCCATTTTTTCCCTCAAGTATTTTTTACTTAAATTAAGAACCTTAAAAAATGTTTTTTTAAAAAATCCCAACTCCTACTGTAAGGATAAGTGCTCTTTTGAAGTTGCAATATAAAGTTGCTGAACCTGAAGGAAGTCAGGTTTGCTCATTGGTTTCCACCGTATATTTCTGTTTACTCGTCCCTCTCCCATTCTGGAAGAGGTATTGTGTAACATTATAAGTTAGAAAGTGTTTTCAGGAGGAAAAAAATTCCTTACAATTAAACCAACAAAACAAAAGCCCCAGACAAAACCAACTTGCAAACTTTTGTTAAAAGAGAGACTAAGCGAGCAGCTGATTGCAGGGAATGCTGGGACTGCAGGAGGGAAGAGCAAGTCTGTTCGCCTGGTTTCTATCTCCCAGTGAACCCATGAACCCAAGGCCTCTCACAGGTCTTGACATACAGTAGATGCTCCCTAGTTCCCTGTCAGTTAAAACGAATGAATGCACTTGCTGTCAGTGTTGCACGTTAAAAACTATAGGTTTTCTTCCACTCAGACTTTCCCTTCCGCCATTTTGTTTTGTACTTTAGAGCAGAGAAATTTCTATTCCTGTGTGCTCTTGAAGTCCACACACCTACCCCTTCCGCAGTTTAGCTTCCCTCTATCTCTATCCCGGACATTTATGATATTGTCACCCAGCCCAGCTAGGGTACCTCCATTAACTATCTTCAGTGACTATTTCTCAAATAACAACTTTCCTAAGGCTGAAGGTTTATTTTCCTTTCAAATTACTTATTCCCTTTTGCTTTGTCACTATGAGTTTAAAATCTTTATGTAGGGGATTCTTAGCATTTTCTCCTTCCTCAGTAGATGGTTTCTGGATGGCAGACACTCTTCTGTTAGTCTTCTGCCACAGCCGCAGAGCCAGCACAGGCTCTGGCACATCTAAATGCCCAATAAATGTAACAGAGGTTGACAAAACAAAAGGAATACCTTCAGTGGGGAAACTTTTCTTGTAGACAAAAACTGCCTGTGGTTACTGGATAATTCACCCCTACCTGCTTTTATTTAATCTCTGAAAAGTCTAGTTCACAAGGTAGTTGGAAAGATGGTTTGGGTGTCTGACAATAAAAAAGTGATGGAAGAAAGAAAAAAAGAGAGACAACTAAAATTATTATGAAATTATACCCAGTGTACATCAGTCCTGCGTTCTCTGGTTAATTTAAAGGGCAATCCTACAAACTAAGATACTGCTTTTCTTTATCCTTTCTGGAAGGAGGGCTTCCTTTTATTATGTAGGGATTTTAAAGTATTGATTTAAAGTCCCTAGGAGATTTGATTTTTCAAATAAGGGCACACTCACAATGTCTTTTCCTGCATGTCATTGAGATTCTGGGGACAATTAACAGTGGACTGTGGAGAACACAGCTAACCTCTGTGCTTCTGTGGAGCTTTAAGTGGGGGCAAACATGTTTCTCCTTAACAAAGGACATCTTGCCTCTTGTGCTAAATCTGTAACAGTTTTCCCCCCAGACTCTGAGCTTTGAAGGCTCAATTTAGCATCCCCCCAAATTGAACTGTGTTTTTTCCCTTTAGTACCTCATTACGAACAATAAAGAGCTGAAGAATGGAGTGTTGGCTGGCAATTTTGCTATGATATATGGCAGAGCACAATTCAGACTTGCTTTTTTGTCATCTGTAGGACCTCTCGTTTATTGACAGGAGTAGATATTTTTCAGCTGGAATACAGAAACAGAACAGTTACACCCGGCGCTCAATTTACCAAAAATACCAGTCCCTTTGACATCCAAAGGTTCTGCAGGTAACCCACAGGTAGTTAACAACGCTAATAGCAGCAAGTGGTGCTTTCCCGCTAGAGAACCTCAGCCACCTTTCAGTGTGATCTGTGACTGCTCGCTCAGGGCATTAACTATGCAGCATTAACACTGATCTTTCCACAAATTCAGTAAGCGGCAGGAGAAAATTTCTTGTACGTTCTGGCAGCAGTCCTTTTCCATTTTATATTCCCCTAAGAAGGTTACTGTGCTTTTTCTCAAGGCAAATCCAATCCTGTTATGAGCTTTGAGGCTCATATCTGTGCCTCAGGGTGGAGAAGGAGAACCACGAGCCTTCACATTTACAGACCAGGAGTCAGAAACTGAGGTCTGTGTCAGGGCTACATCCCGAGGGCAGACGGTTACGACTGGTTTGCGTGATACTTAAAGCGACTTGAGCTAGTTGCCAAAAATTAAAGGCGAGGAGAATTTCCTGTAAAAAGAAATCTCGATTTTGGCCCTTCTTAAAAGAAGTTGAAGTTTTGGTCACACTGGGCCTGATTTCCGACATGGCAACTGGAGTTGGGTAATGGCTGGCAGGTTACCCCAATCCAGGATGGCTCCTAGAATGCACCACCTGTTTCTGGAAATTAAAAAAGATACCATCTTTGGGTGGAGGAATTAGAAGCTAGAACCATCGGAGAGGACATAGTCCACATGCAAGAGCTCTGGCAAAATTGCCACCTCCTTGAAACATTTTCCTCATTGTGAGCCGCTGTAGGCGTTGGAGTTATGACCACTGCCAAAGCTTTGGGAGAAGTCTGCCTGCAGCATGAGTCTTGATGAAAGAGGCTGGCCTAGAGGGTTTTCTTCGGTTGCTTCACCACAGAAATGGACACTCCAGCATTTGGTTGACTTAGTTCTTATTTCCCTTGAGAAGATAGTTGGACAATTTTGCAGGAATTATAATCAGAGGCTAGGTCTCCCTATCCTCAAGGTTCACCCTGCTTGCTGAACCTCAATACTCCCCTTGCCCCCCACCCCCACGCTGAGTTGCCATTCGTTCATTTTTTCAGCCTATGAGAGGATGTGTCTAGGAAGGATATAGTGATTTTCCTGGGATGATGCTGGGATAGGACTCCTTTAACTTAGGGAATTTGAGGCGGGCTTCTTGTGCCATCTTTGAACTAGGCCATCCCAGCATCTATCTCTGTTGACAACTTGACCTTATTAAACCATGGCTCAAAGTGAAGCCTGCAGTTATTGACAGTGGACGATGTGAAGGAGCTTTGGAGTCCCTCCGTGGCCTCAGCAAACCTGAATAAAAATAGTCTCTCTGTGACTCCCCAAGAACCATGAACTGCTTTTTCTTAGCGTTGTTATGGCAATCATCAAAATCGTTTGCATAGTGTAGCTATATGTGATACTTGCTGTATAAGGGCAATCAAATGAAATTAATACTATACCATCTAGGAGCTTATACAGTGATTCATCATTAAGCACAATTGGGTGATACGATTAGGATCTGTTCTGGCAAGAGCATGGGTTTCAGATGGGTTGAGTATTGACTCTCTCTGATCCTTAGCAGTTGGGCAAGTATTTTAACTCCGTGACCTTCAAAGGAAAAATAGTTAAACTATAACATGATGAGCGAGAACTTAGAATGGTTAAGAACTTTTGAGTTTCCTCCCTCCTCCATCTTATTAGTTGGAGTAAATTAACTTCAAAGGTCTCAGGTGTGAAAATAGCACCTTCTTAATAGGACTTGCTCGATTAAATCAGACAGTGCTTACGTCTAGCCTGTGGTAGGTACACAGTACCTGACCATTGGACATCCCTGCCTGGTACAACATAAGCTATGCAATATGTTAGTTTCCTCTCCCCCATGCTTGTGTCTCACTGCTTTGGGCACCAAGAATTTTAGCAAATGGGAGGGACAAGTTGTTGCATTGCTCAATAAATATTTATTGGCTTGATTTTACAGTGGAAAGTCTAAACATATGAATATCAGGCTGTTTTGCCAATGGTGGGGCTTCATCATTGGGAAGTTTGACTGGAGAGTTAAAAATAATTTAAGTATTTCAAATGCTTTAGGACAATGTACTGGTTTAAACAAAAATAAGAAGAATGTGTCTTTAATAAGGGAATTATTGCCTGTTGCCTTTAGGAATGAGTTCCTGGCTGCAGAAGTCTTTATCTCAAGACCCAGATCAAGCAAAATACAAAGGTCACAATGCCAATTTCATCTGAAACTTGCTTTGCGGAGTCTGAGCCTTGGTGTTTAGGAAAAGGCTGGTGGTTGCTATGGAACTGTTCATAATGATTGCTGCCTATACCTCAATTCCTCATACTCTCCATCTCCAGTATAAAATCACTTAGACTTGGGCTGTAGGGCAGTAAACAAACTTTCGAGCAAGAATTAACTGAGCTTGGGCATTAGTGTCTTAATGGAGGAAATGACTTTCAATATAACCTTTCCAAACACCAGCAGCAGCTTTGCCATGTCAAAAGAGCCTCTAGTTTCCTGATAGTGGACTGAAATGCATGAAATTCAGACCTTGATCTTTTGGTTGAGCAGTGCCAACAGCGAAAACATTTTGGGCTTTCATCACACAATAAATGTGAAAAACCTTTACTTTGTGCAAAACTGGCCTTAGTGTGGGTGTTTTATTTTCACATATATAAAGAAATTCAGCTATATACTAGATTTCTAAGTGGAAAGAGGAAAATATTCCTGTTGAAATATTTATGTCTATATATTTTAAAAATAAAATCTTGTAGAAAAGTGACATCTTTACTATATTTTTGTGAGATTTGTGATCCATGTAATAGAAGCTTCTTACTCCTGAATTATATTTCTAAGATATGGATCTCAGTACTTATTAATGTATAACCAATCTTTGGGGGAAAACTAATCCGGTTCTTGAGCTCCAGGCACATAAAATTAGAAATGGGTTATTGGATGGGTGGGGAGAAGACATATCTAATTTGGGGACTTTGCAGCCTCACCAGAATGCAAATAATTCAACAATAACACAGAATAAATGGCTTCCATTTGCACGGCTGCTCCTCTCTGTAATCCCAATGGTACGTGTTTTCCAACAATTACCTGGCCTAATTTCTCTGTTTATTGCTTGGGATTTTAATGCTTTAAATGTGGAACATAGAATAAATACATGTCAGTAACATATAAAAAGATGCCTGAGTGTAGTTTTTCACTACACTCAATAAGCATTTTTGAAAAGGCAATGCAAACATTACATTAGCTCTGGATCCTCCAGCTCCTTTGCAGCAAGAAGGGATAACAACTTTGTAAAGGTTAAACAGGCATGCTTAGGGCCATGAGTGAAATTCAGTCATCTACCAAATGTATGACAACGCAGAAGACGAAGGTTTATCTGTGTGGATCAACTGAATGTACAGTTCGATACATTCACATTTGCCAGGCTACCTGAGGTATTACAAGATCTGGTACCAACCCACACAAATGCAGAAGGAAACATCAAATTCATCAAGCAGCTGCAATAAATTCAGATGCTTTTGAGAGCTGGCAAGGTGATGTCAAGAAAGTTAAACTTGAAGAATGAGACTTAGATTTCTAAACGAGATCAGGGAAAAGAGAAAACAGAGTTAATAGGGGAAATCAAGACTGAAAGAATCCACATTACAGCTGCACTTGGAGGAGAGTTTACAAATCAATTCTTTCTGCTTCTTCTAAAATTGTTCTGCCAAACAACTGACACTGTTATATACTTTTTATTTTTGGTTTATTTAGTCTTTTTTAACACAGCCACTGTTAGTTCAACAATCTAATATTCGGGATACAATATTACAAAATGAGGACATAGCTGTATAGGTTAAGTCATTAATGCATTTGTTAAACATCTCTTTTATAAGACAGAGCAGCTTGCTAATACTGACTTGGATTAGCTATATTAATAAGGTTACTTATAGTGAGTGGTAAAACTAAAGTTAGGGATTTTCTCTCTGCTACCTGTCTTTAAACTATAGTTTAATAATTTTTCAAAACATTTGTACTCTGTAATTAAAAATAAAGCAATATTTTAGTATAATGTTATGTGGTAGTAAAAATTACCCTCTCTAAATATATGTGAATATACATAAATACTAACATGTTTTAAGAAACATTAAAATTATGTGAAGTTAACATATAAATAAAATATGACCTGGAGTGAAATTAACATTATGTATAAAAAAAAGGAAAAGGCTTTTCTTCCCAAACCTTTGATTTTAATATCTTTTGAACCAACATTCCTACATTTGGAGTGTAAAAGTTATTTCAAATTGGAAAAATATTATATTAACAAATGGTGTGATCCAACTTCCTAGAAAAGGCAGTATGTGTTAATTTTAAAGATTTATATTCATTCCAATGTTAAAGAGACTACATTCTTTTGAGCTTCCTTAGATAAATATTTGTAATGTCTTTTATTTTTTAAGGAAAAAATGAGGCTTTAACAAAATAAAATGTTTTTTATATTATTTGAAAATGTTAGAAAATAAAAATATTGTGAAAATATAACATTATTCCAAGACATATTAACTTCTTTAGTATCTTTATAAAGAGTGAAATGCTAATATTGTAAATATTCTATGTTTACGCATATATGTTTTTCTCTGTCTTCGTTTTCTATGGCATTCTTCATTTCTGGCTTCTCTCATTTTCTCACATCTCCTTCTTAGTTTCCTTTTTCTATTAGTCCCTACTTTCCACATACCTTCTTTCATTAGCTAAAAGTTATAATCTTTCAATTTTTACTTCATTTTCAATAAACAATGGTTTCTATTAGGTAGGTAGATGGTCAACTGAATTTTCTCTTCTCCATTTAAAAAAATGTTTTCTTTTTAAAATTGGCAGTAGTTACACTGTTAGCTTAAATACACATGTATATTGTATATCACACACTTGAAAAATAACGACTAGGTTTACAGGGTTCTGTGGAAATTCAATACCTTATTGGTACACTATTAAGCAAGCTTATGGAATGAGAAAGAATAAACCATACTTATTTTTTGACTAGTATCTTAAGTAGCCTCTGGTTTTTCTGACTAAGTCAAACTGATCAGTGTTTTTCAACTGCTCCATTGCTTCTTCTGGACAATCTTGGAAAAATTCTACAGGAACAGAACTTAAGAGCAAATTAGCAGTGCAGCCCTTGACATGTTGCCTTGCAGCAAACCTTGGTCATGTGTGCGCTGCTGCTGCTAGGTGGTAAATGATCACTGCCTGGACAACAACACAGTAGGGATGGGCGGAGTAGAGATGTGCAGGAATTTGCTCTAGGCTCTGGTCTGCCACCTCACTGCAGGCACAGGCTGGGCACAGCAGGCTGTGCCTTTTAGGCTGTCTGGTCTACCTGGAGCACAGGTGGCTGCACTGGATCCTCATCTGACTGCTCTGCCTCTTTGGAGGTTACCCTGTAGCCTCCCACATAGCGCATCTGCTGTGCCTGTTCCAGGGCCACCGGCTCTTCTTCATCTTCCACAATAGTCAAGTCCACATTGCTGTCCATTCCAGAGTTACTCCCTCTCGAGGCTGCCCTCCCAGCATCCCCCTCAGCTCCCTTCCCTTCCACCAGGACATTGGTGAGGGATGTTTGGGAAAGCTCTTCTGTGAATGAGTTGTCCTCGTGGTCATTCGGCATCTGATCATTGCTAGGCATGTCTTCGGACTTGATTTCATTTTCTGCAGCACTTTCCCCCTCTCGGACTTTCTTTCGACCGAAAGTGAGAGGAGAGACCTTGAAGGGGGAGCTTTTCCCTGAGGATATTTTCTGGTGATTGGAAATGAGAGATTTCTTAATCTTCTCTCTCCTCTCTACAGATACAATCTTTGTCCCCAGCTGGTTCATCTTTTTCTCGATGTTCTGGCGAGAGAAGGCTTTCTTGAGGCTATCCACTTTGAGGAGGCCAGATCTCTTTATTTTCTCTGCTCTACTTTCTTCGATATTTTCCTCCGCACTGTCTTCCAGGGCCTCCCCATCATGGGGCAATTCATCATCCGACGAGAGGTCCACCGTGTGCAAGGTTTCCTCCAGAGACTTGTTTTCATCAGCGAGTTCCTTTTTCCCTTCCGCAGGGCTGGAAACGGGCTCTTTCATGAACACACTAGCAGGGATCTCATTTTCTTCCTGAAGAGATGGACAAGGGAGATTTCATGTTAATAACACACTTCACAAATTCCTGAACTTCTGTAGTTATTGTATGTGTTTTGGGCTTGATAGAAACTAAATATTCTGTGGCTTCACTTTTTGAGAACATGAAGAGTTAATTCTAAATTGGTCACGGCTTTCCCCTGGGCTAGATAAGGCCAAGGGCTCCCTATGGAGAAGTTTATGAGGGTTTCTGGCAAGGACTCTATCAGTGACAGGCAGAGGGGGAAGTGGGCTGTGGCTTGGATGGACCAGGAAGCTGCCTAGATAAAGGAGCTAAAGTAAGTTACTGTGAACCTTCTCTACTACCCAGCTCTATTTCAGCCAGTATCCCACTAAAAAAGAGCCTGGAGGTCAAGTTGGAAGATAAAAGATGGAGGTGGGGGAGAAAACCAGGAAGTCCTCAAGTGTCAGATATTGTGTAACCCTTGATCAGCTTTCCTCCCCAACCAGAAGTCAGAAGTAAAGATATGGTCAGCCTTGGTATCTGTTCAAAAGTGCACACTAATATTTCTGATGACATAATTTTAGAGTAAGAGAAGCAAGGGCAAGCCTTACTGGGGACCCACTCACAAAGCCTTGTGGTTTAGTATGTCCTTTGTGGGCATTAATAAGGGGAGGTGGTATATTGTGCCATTTTTAGAGTAGCAAAGGAGAATTATGAGGCCAAGTGCAGCTTATTAAGCCTCTTGTTAAATAGGGATTCCTGGGGCAAGACTAATTCAGCCCGTACCTACACTTAAGAGTGAGGAGAGAAACCCAATAATCTCCCCCCCTCACTATTCCAGCACACCTTTCTCTAGCTTCTAGGCACACAGGCAAAGGTCTGCCCCTTGCTATGTCTCCGAGTGCAAGGGAAATGTTTCTCCAGTGTTGCTAAGTGGGGAGATTTGAATTTAGACAGACTTGGATCATGCAGCACAAAAATCCCTTTGATTTTTATATTTTTCTTTGAATGTGGGAAAGTGAGAGCCAGCCAGCAAGATACTTGCACATTGTCATCGAAAGAAATGGCACCGTGGAAAGAACCTGCGACAGGAAGCCTGAGTCCCAGTCCTTGCCGCACTGTTGAATGGCAGTGTGACTTTCAGTAAATAACTTAATCTCCTCGGGTCTGTTTCCTCCAGACGTGAGCAAGAGGATGTGATCTCGGTTAGCAGCTTTCAAACTGCACTTCCACGGACACTGGGAGTTCTGCAGGAAGGCCGGCCGGCCAGGCTCCGCAGCCCCCACCACCCTGGCTTCCGCCGAAGCCGCGCTGTTACCTGGTCATATTGTGGACTGCCCAGGAAACTTTCAGTTTGAAAAACAACTAGATTTAGTGAATTTCAAAGTCCATCTGGGATCTAAATTTCATGCAAAGTTCATGTTAACAGTAAGAACTTCCCTTCTCATTTTGCAATTTTGATTGATGGGAAAAATGGGGTTATAATGGAAAACATCCTCTGAGAGTGAGCCTGCATATATTTTTAACTTCTTGCTACAAAGACTAAATGAACGAAGTTTTGATATAGAGAAACTTAAAAATCCCTCTCCTAGTTACCATGGAATGATATAAGTATGATGCTCTCAGAACAGATACAGCCCTATGTCTCCCCCTCACATGAACATGTGCACTCATACCAGAGCCCTTCCACAAACTGGTCAGAAACAAAGGATCAAGTCTTGGGTAGAGGTAAAAAGCAGAACACCTGGTTAGACAGAGTCCTTGGGAGACCAAAGAAATCACAAATTACATTTTCCAAAAGCTCTCTCCACACCTTCCCATTGTGAATGCCGAAAATTATCAGAAACACTGTATACAAGACAAGTTAAAAATTAAAAGGGGGATGGGATTCCCACAACTCATTGATGACATGGACTTGTACAGAGACCAACTTCCTGTGTTTCAAATCTCAACTCATCTCTGTTTCATGTACTTCCCATGAAGGTGGAATTTTTGTCTCTTGTTCACTGTTACGGCCCCAGTGACTAGAATAGTTCCTGGTAGATCATTGCTATTTGTGGAATGAATATGTTGGGTAAGGTGGCTTTCTAAGACAGCCCTGAGGGTAGCTGGAGTGGAGACTGACCCCCATTGGTTAGGCTTAAAGACTAAAAGAGTGGGCCTGGCTCTGTGTCTAGAAGGAAGTTTCCTGACCATTGCTGTCACCTGGGAAATGAGGAGAAACTAAGGCATAAGGAGTGCCATGGTTTCCATTTTAAGGAAGGATTTTCTTCTCAGAGGATGAGTGTGACCATAAGAAGGGCAGGCTGCAGAAACAGCTAGGGCTTTGATAATCCAGAAGCAAAATTACTTCTCAGGTTTGACAAGAGGGTTGGGATGGTTTGACAGAAGTTGCTTGCAGGAAAGAAAGAAACCAAGAGCTCAGTGAAATGTTATTAAAAGCCCTCAATGGCCCTGGCTGCTGTGGCTCAGTGGATTGAGTGCCAGCCCATGAGCCAAAAGTTGCTGGTTTGATTCCCAGTCAGGGCACATGCCTGGGTTGCAGGTCAGGTCCCCAGATGAGGGTGTGTGAGAGGCAATCACACATTGATGTTTCTCTACATCCCTTCCCCTCTCCAAAAATAAATAAATAAAATCCTAAAAAAAAATGCCCTCAATGAAGAAGGCAGAAATTCAGGTGGAAAACTAAAAAAATTAGTCTTGGTTACAAGAGAAGATGTATATTTGCATAGTATAATCTCCCTGGGTAATCAAAGCATTATTCTGATAACTTTCCTTTCTTCAACCTCAACAAAAAGTAGACATGTTCACTGTATTTCTAAAGTAATTACACTAATAATTTTACATTTTTTCTTAAATGTAAATTTTATTATTAAAAAAGCATAGTCACTGTTGAGTCTCAGATTCTTATCTCTCTTATTATGTGTCCTTTGAGGACAGTCTGAGGAAAGTTTGGGATTGTGTGATTCAATAGTGATCTGTGGTAGACACACACTGCGTATATGAGGGCAGTTAAGGGATTGTGGGAAACCCAATTGAACTCTTTCGTATAATGCCAGGGAAATTTATACAAGTGCTCTTTGACGCCAACTATGAAAATAAACCCAGCAGGAACAGACATAATCCAGAACGATTTGGATGTGTCTTTATGCAACTGGAAACAAGTGAGATATGTCTTCTTGGCTAACTGCTATGCATCTGCTGTCATTTTAATTACTCAAGCAGCATTGTGTGTTCTGTCTACTGGATGGTGTTTATTTTGTGCCTTCTATATCATCCACTCTGAAGGTGAGCCCTTTCCTTTTAACACAGGAATCTGTAACGTCCAAGTTCATGTAGGCCTTATCTCTCCATAATGTTTGTTTAGAAGTAGAAAAATACTGACACTCTTCAAAATCTCTTTAGTAAAATGTATGCATGGTATTCAACTATGAAGTAACTGTTATGATGTTGGAAATTCAACTTGAACTTCAACTAGATCCCCTGTAATTGCACAGTCCCCCAGGTGCTCAGTCTTACCTGCATACACATTTTGCTCAGGACACACACACACACCTCAAAGACGCACTTGATATTTCGCCCACCTACAGGTGAGGCTACACTTCTGCCTCCTGTCATAATGTTTCTGGTCCGCTCTCCTGAAGATTCCAAGATTGTTGACTTTTTTAGTGGGGAGGGTAAAATACACATCTTCAGTTCTGTCACTGCATACTTACGCTGCTCATGTACCTACTAAGGGTGTGACTCCTTAACATGGCTTTAAGAATCTCTTGTGGGTTTCATTGCTTTCTTGGGTAGTTTTACCCAGTAGAAGCCCCCAGCAGCAGCTGACTATTTGCCCTACAGATTTATTTTCAAAAAGATACCCAGGCACCACTGATGCAGCTGCTTCTGGTCCTGACCTTTCACAAGGACCCTTAGGAATTTTTCAAAGGGAGAATTAAACAGAACTCTTCAAACATATATGAATGATACACTTGTAAGAGAAAAGGAACAGAAAGAACTCTTGAGAAGTGATATTTTCCCTGCACTTTGGCTTGTTTGCTGTTTATATTAATGTTAATGAATAATCACCCCAGTTATATCATATATATAGATATAAACGCAGAGAAACTTGCCACCATGCTGGACACTTTTTGGGTTGGAGCTCCTAGAAGCAGATGTTTACGCATATATACAGATACGTGCTCTTTAGAAAAGAAGGACACTCTGTGGCTAGCCCGCAGTAACTCATTCAAGGTTTGAATAAGGAGAGACAAGCCAGCAGTTTGCCCTCCTATCACTAACTTATCATCCCTGTTGTTAGAAGAAAATAGCAAAGGCTGTCATATTCCCACAGGGATGGGGTGGTCTCTTGGAGGGGAATGAGGACCATAAATTTGTGTTCATGAAATGTTTTATCCAATAATCTCTAAATACTAGTTATTAAAATGGAACTATGCCCACCTGACATTCTGATTTATGAGTCTCTTTTACACATTGATGGCTTTCTCCGATTTGTGTTCCTGAGGTATAGATTGCCAAGTGGATAAAGCCATTGATTAGAACTGCACCCCTAAGGCAGCTGTCGGTGGAATCAGCAAGTCATAAGAATAAAATGCATTAGTTATAATCCCTGAGCAGTCTTTCACATTCTGGAGGATTTAAAAGTTTCATTATTTTTCAGTGTTATCAAGGGTTCAATTCTTTTTTAAGACCACACTGGTTAGGTGTTCTTTGTTACACACCAAAAACAACAAAAAAAAACACCCCACCCCACAAAACAAAATCACACTGAATTATTTAAAAGCTGAGGTAGAAAAGCGAGCAAACATGAACTTTGCCCGAGTGGGATTATAGTATTTGTTTTTATTCATTTCGCAGTTCAACTCCATAATTTCTATTGTTAATAAAATGAAACCTTGCTAGTCACTTTGTTTCTCAGGGCCTCTTCTTCTTTGATATAAAATGAGGTTAAACTAAATGATTATTAAAGTGCTTTCCAGCTCTAAATATTCGATTCTGTGATATTAACCTAAATGCCATGAAAACTAGTTAACAAATTACAGAAGCAATCCCATAGTATACTAATGCCAAACACGTTTTGTTTTATGCAAGAATCAAAACTATGAATCCTGAGCTGCATTTGAGAACATTTTTCATTCAATTCAAACAAATAATAGATTACAAAACAGAAGAGGTAACATTTGCTTAGAAAGGCTGCAGCTGAGAATTTAGTTTTTTAATATATGAGAGGGAAGTAATGATTCTTTTGAAGAAACACCAACAATAATCAGTTGTTCACTTAAAGTGCCCGAGGGAACGCTGACATTCAGTAAGTGTAAATAATAACAACAAGGACTAGTATTTTGTTTATCTCATAAGCTAAAGGGCACTGCATACACAGCATATTGAAACCAATAACCCATTATGGGAACATTAATCAATGTGATATAAACATTGTGAACTGTCATATAAAGGTGTTTTTTTTTTAATTATCTATGTCCTCATTTCTTCTAAGTCTGAATTAATTTAGCAGTTTTCAGAACAGTGGCATTGGACAAAGTATAGTCTTTAAAAAATCAATTTTAAAAAGTAGTCTGAAGGTGTTACCCTTTTAGCACCTTTCTAAAATTCTGATCTCATAGAAGGAACCCAAAAGATGAATATTTGAACACATTTAAAGGCTTGATTCGCCACGAATGTATCCGCAGCAAATACCTAACCTCTACTCTTTTCACCCAATTTCACAATTTTATGTGGATGAAAGTGTAAGCTGTCCATGAGTACTCTCATTTTCTTTTCTGGATTTGAAATCATTCTCAAGCTGCTTTTTCAAATAATCATTACTGGAACCTTATGAGGATATAGTGGGCATCACAACCCTCGGGCAGGGTCAGTTACCTATGACATTCTAGTCTCTTCAATCAACAGAGAAAATTTCCTCTTTACTGTAAATTCACTGACTTTCCATACAAATTCTAGTTTTAGTAAAAAGATAGTCATACTTATGGGCAAAGAATTAGCCTTATTACTCTTTAGCATTTGCTTTTGGATCAGCAACCCCTCTGACTCTTATTTCATTTATACTGAGTTACTGTCACAGTATTTTGAATTTGAACATTGATCTTAAGCTATTATAAAAAAACGTAGAAGAGAAAGCTGCTAAGTTTAACAAGGATTTGACAATTTAGTTTATTGCTTAAAGGGCAATGAATGTTTTCCCAGTTTTAGATACTGCTGGTTATAATTTGAAGTAATTGCTAAGGCATGAGAGGCTTAACAGCTACAACAACGTAAATTCGACAGATTTAAATAAATAAATGACACTATGTAAACAGGATGAATTAAGAACAAAGTTCAGAATTTAGAAAATGCAAATATGTAAGTATCTAGATTCACCCAACCAACCATCGGGCACCTGTAGATTTGGGGGGATATAACTGGACCTGAGAAAGTGGAAAGGCAGTCTCCTAGACACTACAGTACTAAACACGTTCAAGTTGGGTGACAAAGTTTCTTTCCTCACTCACTTCCTTTATTTGTACTGTAATTTTTTTGGTCCTAGACCAGAAAACCAATGGATTTAGGATGGGAAAGACTAGCATAATGTTCAAGGGGACTGGAAGTGACAACAATAACTTAAAGATGTACAGTGGTCTCTGATACATTATCTGCCCTCCTCATCCTCTGAAGGTCCGGGAAACACCAACTCTCTGTTGCACTGGGAAGACTGTGCTGCCACCGAAAGGGTCTATTTCAGGAAGGCTCTTCGGGTGGTGTCCTCTGCTTTCGCAGATTGGTGGTGACATAATTCTGATTTCAACATGGTAGGTGTCATACAATGTATGGTAGGGAGTAGGAGTGTGTGAGTGTAAGTTTAATAAGCCCTAAATGAAAAATCATAAGCATGGCTGTTTCAAGATCCTGGGTAAGGCGGGGTGAGTTTTTACTCAAGAGGCATATACTAACTAAGCAAAAGTGTAGCCTCCTCTTCGTGCAAGTGCATTTCAAATCTACCCAGGAAGAGCTTCTTTCTGTTCCTTGAGTTCTTATACCATGCCAATCACTAACCATTTTAAATATGTTATTTCATTTACTGCATTTTGCCATGTATAATGAGCATGTTTTACCCACATTTTTGAGGGGAAAATCAGGATGCACATTATACATGGGTATAGTGATTACATACCATGGGTAGAATAACGGGTATAATAATCCTGTGCACAATGTGCACAGAACGTGGGTGCATATTATACATGGCAAAATGCAGTATTCCTCACCCTAGTAGAGAGACATGAGGGAGGAAGCATTAATGTTTAAGAACACACACTTTGGAATTGATTAAATGTTAGTTGAAACCACAGCTTCATTGCTTGCTTACTAAATAACTTTAGACAAGCTATAAACATCTCAACATCCTCATCTGTAAATTGGAGGAAAGTGAAATAATGCACAGAAAAAATACTTGGTAGAGTAAGTAGGGCTTATTAAAAGCTTTAAAATTTTTTTGCTCTGCCCTGGCTGGTGTAGCTCAGTGGATTGAGCGCGGGCTGCGAACCAGGCATCGCAGGTTCGATTCCCAGTCAGGGCACATGCCTAGGTTGCAGGCCATGTCCCCCAGCAGCCACACACTGATGTTTCTCTCCCTCTCTCTCTCTCTCTCTCCCTCCCTTCCCTCTCTAAAAATAAATAAATAAAATCTTTAAAAAAATTTTTTTTTTGCTCTTTTTAATATTCTCAGTGCACATATGAGGAAACAGAAGCTTGGAGAGGCTATAAGATGTGCTCACTGCTGGCAAGTGGTGAAACTAGGGTTTGAACCTGTCAGTGTCTGATGACAAAATATATCTTCTTAACTCGTATACTAACCCACGCTCTAACACAGGTTATTATTTTATCCACTGGCATAATTCCTACCCTGGAAACCCTTGCTTTAAGAAAGATCAAGAGAAAGAGCAACTGTTCCACTGAGGAAGTGCATTTGCATTTGTTTCTTCAAAATAATCACCATGGAATGCCATGAGCGTTGAGATTTCTAATATCCTTTAGGCTAATGAAGGATCTTACACAGCTTAAGAAGGATTCAGTTCCCTGCCTCCTAAAGTGCTCTTTTTAAAAACAAGTGTTCTTGGGCGCTGCCTATGAAGAGACCCAGAATGGAGCCTAATCACATTGCCTTGGAGTCTCTTAGCTTCCTTTCCTCCTTGGTCTAGAGTGGCCCTGTTTCACCTTTCACTCACTATCAGGAGAATTTCTTCCATTTCCGGCTGCAATTTCATACCCGTCAATCCAATGTGACGGGACAGGAGACCAGGCAGGGCTGCAGCGGCAGCGTGTGTCTTTAAATGCCCCAATAATTCTTTATTTAAATGTCAGATTTATAATTCTCTTGAACTTTTAGTCACATATCTTCTCCCTCCATCCTCCCAACATCTACAGAACATCCGTGGCAAATCAAAACAAAGACTGATTCAGACAAATTGCAATTTTCCTATACTAGATAAATACTTGTCCCCGCACTTCCCCCTTAACTGAGGACCAGGACAGAGATAATCTCTTTGATTCATAACAGAAGAAGGGAAATTTCCTTTGATGACAGCTTTAAACAGGTCTGTACATGGTTAGTTTTGTTTGGAGATCAGTATTTAATTTAGAAATGCCTTGAGAGCTAAGATTTCTAATATCTTTTAGGCTAATATTATATGGCTTAAGAAAAGTGCAGTTACCCTATCTCTTCAGTTTATCTGGTACATGAAAAGCTATTCCATTTGCATTAAAAGCTACAAAACTTCCGGGCTTCAAAAAGCCTATAAGGTACAGGAGGACATCAGCTGCCTGAAGCTTTACAACAGTCAAGTGCAATTTGGGGAGGACAAAAAAGCAGCCAGATGAGTCTTTCCTTTTAAGGGGGAAGGAGGCTTAGGCTCTAACTTGACAGAGCAGATTCATTTAGAGAAAGAAGGCTCCCTTGGTTTAAATCCCAATTTCTAAATCCCTCTTGGGAGATGAAGGCTCTTCTTGTGCGCCTTTCACAATCAAACAGTAGGTTACAGCCTCTCCCCTCCATGGCTCTGAAATCCTCTCCTATTCACATGGTCACAACAAGACAGCCCTGGGGCAGGGACGGATGGCAATTGCTTCCTGGGCTCTGTGCTGGCAGAGTTCCACTGGGCGGAAGGGCTTCCAGCATTAGGCAGGGCTGCCCTTGGATTCACAAATGCCCACCCTCGGTGGAACAACAGCTCCACGCAATCTCCCTGTCCCCAGATAGCCTCTTGGTATGTTAATTGCATCATTGATGCATTAAAAAAAATTAAGTGGCCTTTTTATTCGAAGGCAACCATTTGAAGCAGAAAATATTCAAGACCAGCCTTTGCAAGTATAACTGATAACACTGCTTTTATTTTACTTTGCAGTTGTGGTCTCTCTGAGCAATGAGAAGTATCTGTAGTGTGTTTGTAAGGAGTTATGCTCGATCTTTTTAATGCATCATGTGCTAGAAAAGACCTCAACAATATTGCTTTAGCCAAAAGAGTCTTAAAAAGAAGAGGCTAGTTCAACTCTAATGGAATCGGTCTTCAATACTTGGTTGATCCCCAAAACATTGGTAATCTTTGGACAAAGGGATACTTAAAATGGCTGTTAGTTAAACATTTTGATTTAAAAAACAAGAAAAGAAACAAATGAAACCCTCACATGATGACCTCATTTGCACAAAGAGTTAATAAACAGCCACAGAATTAATTTGCCCTGTCCAGCTAACAGCTGCAGTCAGAGCCCCAAGTTCATAAAGCACAGAGACAAATGAATTTGACTAGGGTGCTGTGCACCTGGCTCACCTTCCACACCCGGATGGAGTACATCCAGGTGCTCCCTGACAAATGAACCCAGCCCACTAACCTCTAGGACATGGACTTGAGTTTAGCCTACAGTGACCTGGGAAATTCTCACCCGCGTGCAGATTTCACATTCGCCTGCTGCAAGCAGAGAGGGACAATGTCTGTGTGTTTGATCCCTGACAGGCAGGACAGATGTACAAACGGTTGTGAGAGCCAGGCCCACTGAGATCATGAATGTTGAGGAGTCCCAGTTGGGCGGGAGGAGGAGTAGGAGGCACTGACCTGGAAGATGAGCACTTTGAAATGGTTGCGTCTGAGGAGCTGGGCGTGGTTGTTCTCCAGCCGCTTCACCTGTGCGCACTGCCTCTCCAAGCGCTCCTTCACCGCCCGGGTGTGAGCGCTGACCTTGCGGGACTTGTCCAGCAGCTTGCTCACCGTGTTACTGGTGGAGGCCTGGTACTTGGAGAGCTTGGTGAGATCGTTCTGGATGCCCTTCACAGAGCCCTCCAGGCTGATCTGTCGCTGCTCCATTTTGTGCTGGTTCTCCTGCACAGCGTCCATCATCTTCACCAGCTTGTCTAGGAGCGTGAGCACCGTGACCGCGTTCACCTGCGAGTTGTCTCGGATGGCCTCATCCGTGCTCCCCAGGTTCAGGCTGGGGCTGGGCGTGGAGGAGGGTACCGGGCTGGGGCTGGCCGGCTTCTGCCGCAGGTCAGAACCCGGGTGCTGGAACTTTTCAGCTTGGGCAGCGTCCTCCTCCATGGCTGGACAGGTGGGAACCTTCTTGCTCCGGTGAAAAGGACGGTGTTGAGGGGTGCAGAGCAAGGCGGGCTGGTTTGAGCTCAGAGCACCGCTCTCCAGGACTGGCAGGGGTTCAGACAGGCAACAACTGGCTACTCTGATCTGGGGAACTGCATTCCAGCTGCTTTTAAAGCCCTACTCCACCCAGTGGGAGGCGAAGGTTACAGAACTGAGAACCACTCAGGGTTCAGAAGTATGCACACACTTCCTAAACGCGTTCTCCCCGGCACAGGCCACAGGGCACTTTCCTGCAGGTTTAGCTTTTCTTTCCTATTCCTCTTCCCTTTTTAAAGTAAGTTCAATGCCATATTTCAATCATGATTTCATCTAGGGGCGGAGAAAAACATGCTAACTTGGCCCAGTTCCACGGCCTCCAATTGGCTAAAGCTTGTAAACTTTTCTGGCTGCTATGCTACAGATGCAACAGAACGCCTGTTTCCCCCTCCTCTTTCCTGAATACAAGTTACTCTAATGGAAAGTATTGTTTGCATTTGCCCTAGAACTGACTGATGAGCTGCAGAACGGCCTGGTGTCCTGCTGGGAGGGACCAAGTTTAAAGGGTGCTTGTCGACAAGCTTGTATTGTTAGTTTTTAATTTCTGAAGGAATGGAAGTAAGCCTAGTAATGACAAAGAAAATAACCCCAATTTCCCTTGCAATTGGAAATGCAAGATAAGCCAAAAGAGACTGAACTTCAGGGATGTTAAAATATGTAATGTTGTTATGTATTGTTATCTTGTAATAGATGGAAAATTTTTAAATGACCACTTAATATATATATTTATATTTATATTTATATTTATATTTATATTTATATTTATATTTATATTTATATTTATATTTATATTTATATTTATATTTATATTTATATTTATATTTATATTTATATTTATTTATAGTTTCTGAGAAGAAGCTCCTGCCCTTTGTGACAGCACAGATGGAACTGGAGAGCATTATGCTAAGTGAAGTAAGACAGGGGGTGAAAGACAATTACCAAATAATCTCACCTTTAAGTAGAACCTAATCAACAAAACAAACAAGCAAGCAAAATGTAACCAGAGACATGGAAATAAGAACAAACTGACAGTAACCAGAGGGGAGGTGGGAAGGAAATAACAGGGGAAAGAAGGGAAAGGGTCATAAATGAACATGTATAAAGGACCCATGGACAAAGCCAAAGGGAGGTAGGATTGAGGGTGGGAGGTGGAGGTGGGTGGGGTACGGGAAAGTAGTGGTGGGAAAATGGAGAGCACCGTATTTGAACATTAACAAAAAATGCTTAAAAAAAGAAAAAATAAAAGTTGAAGAATAGTATTTAAAAGGGCAACTTTGGAAAAATAAATGCACATTACAACTAGAACGTATGTCCCCCATTACAGGCCATGATATCTGAATACCACGCTGGATGCTTAATGAATAAAAGGATGAGTGTGCAATGTATAACATCTCAAATGTGCGAACACATAGAATTTAATAAACCAATGACTCCTGTACCTATAAAAATATATAGTTTCTTTTAATGTAAGTAAAGAAGTAAAATTGAAAGAGGAAACCCCTTCTCCTTCAGTAAATAAAGTCTGGTCTTTTTAAGCACTTACCATGTGTATTTGTTTTAACTAATTTTTAATCCCTGCTGAGAGATTTTCTCAAATGCCCATCTCTGCAAGGCATTTATTGACACATGCCCATAAGTGTGACTGTCAGGAAGGTTGAGTTGGAGTTTCTGAAGTGCTCCTAATGTTTGACATTTCCAAATTCCTGTTCAGTGAAGTGGCACACCTGTTCTCAAATGTGGCCCTCCTAAACTGAGCCCTTGGGATGTGGGGCTTATTTCCTAAAACGACTTTACATGCTTGAATTGGTTTTAAATGTATTCAGCCTTCGAAAGTGCTTTCAGCAGGAAGTTTGTAAGAGGCCTTCTATGAACAATTTTGAGAAGCACAAATGCCAGCTCATATTGGATCAGGGGTTGATAATGGAAAAGTGCCATTCTTCAATGGCAAAATCTACATGGAGGCCAATCAATCTGTGGGTCATTTGTTGTCACATTGATTGAATTTGTGAGTTTCCACTCTCCATTCAGTTCTATGATGAACTATTCAGAAGATACTAATACAGCATGATCTAAGACCCTGCCCCTGCCCTCAGTGAGTATACCTGCTAGTTAGGCAGATGAATTAAAGATATTTATGGTGGCCACCAATGATTTTCTCAGGTATTTGGTACCCCCTAAAACCCACTTAAAGCGAATTTTTTAAATTTTAAAAGTAGGAACAAAAGAAGTAAAAAGATTTGGTTGGAAATTTATTATTAAAAATGTAAGAAAATTATTAAAATTCATTTACCTTACATTTAGCAAATTCTAGGTGGTCAATGATATGTTAAATATTAGAACAAAGGATGAATCAAGTGCTGACTGAGAAGCATAATTTTCTAACAAAATTACATGGTATCATGATACAATATCCTTTTACATTTGACTTCTGTGGGCAAATCATAAAAAGGGTCATTATTGCAAAAATATTTGAAAGCTTCATCAGTTTCCCAAGAGCCTCTCTTAAATTTTGACATTCAAATCATTCCCTTTTGAAGCAGTTACTGTGCCATCATCTGGGTGGATTTTTTCTTCTTGAAATGTTAACTATTCCAGCTGCAGATTCTCATTTGTCAGAGGAGTTGCCCATGATTCAAGGGCTTTTCTAACATTAACTTCATCAACTTGATGAAGGTGATATGATTTCTTACATATTTTGAAAGATTTGCAGCTTTACATTATAATCACTTTGCCCTGATTTTGCACTGATTTGCCTGATTTTTGCATTGCATCCTTGGATATTGTATAACCCTTTAGATGCATAGAGACCTCAAAGACATAGGGTTGAGGTGGGAAAAAGAGACAGGCTAATTGTTAAACAGGAAGAAAGATGTGCAAGTGGGCTTATTTATTTTTAAAAATTAATTTTAAGTAACATTAGTAGCATCTCATAAACAGTTATCTATTGTTGTGTAACAAACCAGCCTGAAATTCCAAGGTTGAAACCAACAACAACCGTGAATTTTATTTACTCATGCTTGTGTGATTGGCTAGGCAGGGCTCACCTGGCATGCCATCTCTGCCAGCCATGCTCACGCAGCTGTAATGGAATCCAAGATTGTCTTAAACACATGACTGGCTCTTTAGCTGGTACTACTAGAATGTGGGATCTGTTGCTTCTTGGTCTTTCAGCTTCCAGGGACTCTCCTTCTGATCTCTTTAGTAGGGAAGCCAAACTTCTTTACATTGTGCCTCAGGGAGACCAGGCAGTGAAAGCAAAGGCTGCAGGATTTTGTAAGGTTGGAACTCTCCTCTTGTCATGTCCAACACATTTAGTTGTTCCAAGCAGGTCACAGTCCAAGCTCAGATTCAATGGGAAAGGAAATAGACTCCCACCTTTTTATGAGAGGAGCAGACAAGTCCCTTGATAAAGAGTAAGCAGCGTGCGGGAGATTGTCATAGCCATCTTTGAAAATAATGTACCTCAACATAAATACATTCTTCTTTCAAAACACTTATAGATAAAGCTGAAGTCCCTTTTAGTCATCATTTGCTTCCTTCCTTCCTTCCTTCCTTCCTTCCTTCCTTCCTTCCTTCCTTCCTTCCTTCCTTCCTTCCTTCCTTCCTCTCCCTCCCTCCTCCCTCCCTCCCTCCTCTCCTCCCTCCCTCCCAGCTGGGTACAGTGAACTTTATTAATGGTGCATGACAAGGTAGTGTTCCATAAGCCCCTCCCCTTCCTCAGACATTCTGGGATAGAAACTGTGGAGATCAGGAGATGCTCAGTGTGTTGGGGGCCGGTTTGGGGCAAGGGTTCCACAGCAGCCAAGGGCCTCTCTTCTCCCTAGGATTGGTGGTCCAGGGGGCTCTTACTCCTTGGAGGCCATGTGGACCATAAGTTCCACCACCCTGTTGCTGTAGCCAAATTCATTGTCATACCAGGAAGTAAACTTGACAGAGTGGTTATTGAGGGCAATGCCAGCCTCAGCATGGAAGATGAAGGAGTGTTACTGTTAAAGTCACAGGAGGCAACCTAGTCCTCAGTATAGCCCAGGATGCCTTTGAGAGGCCCCTCCAATGCCTGTTTCACTACCTTCTTGGTGTCATTATACTTGGCAGCTTTGTCCAGGAGGCAGGTCAGATCCACAACTGACACATTAGGGGTGGGGACACGGAAGGTCATACCAGTGAGCGTCCCATTCAACTCAGGGATAACTGCTCCCACAGCCTTGGCAGCACTAATGGAAGCAGGAATGATATTCTGGGCAGCCCCTTGGCTATCAGGCCACAGCTTCCCAGGGAGGTCACCCTTGATCTTCTGGGTGGCAGTGATGGCAGGGACTGTAGTCATGAGTCTCTCCATGATGCTAAAGTTGTCACAGATGACCCTGTCCAGTTGAAGGTGAAGGAGGCATTGCTACAATCTTCAGGGGCTTGTCATACTTGTCAAGGTTCCCATTCATCATGAACGTGGGGACACCCACAGAAGAGGAAGAGATGGTGACCCCCTTGGCTCCACCCTTCACATGAACCCCAGCCTTCTCCAAGGTAGTGAAGACAACACCAGTGGAGACCACAACATATTCAGAACCAGCATCACCCCATTTGATGTCTGTGGGGACTCACTTCTGGAAGATGGAGATGGATTTTCCATTGATGACATGCTTCTTGTTCTCAGCCTTGACTGTACCTTTCAACTTGCCATGAGTAGAATCACACTGGAACATGTGGGCCATGTAGTTGAGATTAATGAAGGGGTCATTGATGAAGACAATATCCACTTTGCCAGGGTTTGCAGCCTTGTTGACCAGGCACCTAATACAGACAAATCTGTTCACTCTGACCTTCACCATTGCATCTCAGGGTTGTGGCTGGCACTGCTCAGGAAGACATGGCTGTCTGTGGGACAGGAGGAGCAGAGGGCCTCACCATTTTCTTTCTATTCCTTCTCACCGCTTGTCAGAGTAATCATTTTTATGGATTTGAAGTCTATCCTTTAGAAATTATAAGTGATCAATTCATTAGTGAATAGTCATGGTGTCATGTAATTTGCCTTGTTGCACAACTTTATAACCATGGGAACTATGAGGAACTATGGAATGGGATCCTGTCCTGTATAAGATGGCCTGTAACTAAGGAATATACTATGACACAAACTTAAGGGTGTCAAGAGTTTATACAAAGGGAAAGCAAAGGCAGTAAAAGAGAGCCTTGCCAATGGGTTGGAACCTAGGGTGACTCTTAGCAGGCACACTCACCATTTAGTTGACCTAAATTAAGTTCTATTTCTGTCTGAGAGAAATGAATAAAAGTCAGCAATTTTTAAAATAATTTGTTTTGAAAAATTAAATATACTTATTATATATTATGATCATCCTTAGAAATGAGGTAGTGGAATTTAGACTTGATACAATGGCAGTTAGGAGGCTCCTAGAGGTTTTTGACATAAAAGTGATGAGTTAAGAAGTATTAATACAGCAATAAAATGTAGCAAGGGTTTTCTCAGTTGGTAATATTTCTTGAATGGCAAATAAGTGCTAAGCACCGGGGATGCAAAGATTGGTGACATATATTTAACCTTTAAAGGCTCCCACACTTTACTGGAACTAGGTGTGTTGACAAATACTGGGTATAGGTATGCAGATGTGGTGCTGGATTGGGGTAACGAGGGCTTTAGTCACAAGGGTATGGCTAGGAGTCTGAATCCTCTGCCTAGTCACTAGCTGCCTACTGCTAACTCAGGTCTCTTAAGTTATATAAACACAGAGGTCACTCCAGGAAAATGCCTACTTTTTTACTGGCTAGAACATTTTTCCCATTCTGGATCATTAGCATGCTCCAAGGCTTGGCTAACCCTTTAGTATAAGTTATAAGCCAGAGGCAGCTCAATGGCTTCCTTTTTTTTTTTTCCACTTAAACCTATATGGCAATCCTGACACTGTAGGTTTTATTACTGTGGCAGTGATAGAAGACCTGGATGATGAGCTCACAGAAAAAGAAAGCTCTTCTTCAAGCAGAAAAGAATAAGCTGTTTTGAGTCCCATATTAAAATTAAAATGTCTTTGAAAGATTGGGTTGCCTCTTAAGCAGTAGGTTTTATGAATATATTAACCACGTGGAAAGAAAGAGAAACAATATAATAACATTTTTTTTTTTTTAAGAAAAGAAGGAGACAGAGAGAGGAAACAAAAGAAAAGGATAGTGTCTACAGAAGGGAGAAGAATCTTTCCACCTTTTTATTTTTCTTAATGAAAATGCCACTACCTCTCATATACTTGTGAAGTCTACTTGATGTTTTTGGCTTTTGGCTACTTAGAGGCAAATCTGCATGGATCTTTCAGAGTGGATACACTGAAAATGTTTTGTTTTGGACTATCTTTTCAAGAAAGTTTTTATAGTGAACAGCCTTGGGAAACAGAGATAGTAATAGAGAATGGGGAAGGAGGGGTAGGATTATATGACACCTACTGTAGAAAGGATAATGTTCTTTCTGGAGCAAAGTTTGGACAGGTTATTTGCAGCATCTTGTAAAAAACTGGGGTTTTCTAAACTTGAGGTGCCTTAGATACAATTCCATGGCATGTGCAGTATCCACCTATACCCACCTCTGTGTTGAACATGAAGTTTATGTGCCTAGGGGCCGTGAGTGGTAAAGTCTTTGTCTCTGAGGCAGAAGTCTCATACCTTCTGCCATGAAACAGTGGCAGGTTAACTTGTTTGCTTTCATGTAGGGTAAAATGTCAGACTATTCACTGTTCTTGACACCAATTATTTTTAACCAATCATAACATCTTGCATGAATGAAGTTCAGAGAATAAATTTGAGAATATGGAAATGTGTTTAGACACTGGAACCAGAGGGCTGAGTAACTCAGGAATTGCAAATGGCACTTGCATCTGTATTTTTGTGGACTGAACCTTGCATGGAGATAGAATGTGCATAGGGGGATAGTTTCTAGTGGTAATCATGCGTTGGCACAATAGGGGTTTCTGCTGCCAGGGCATGCTCACAGCTCAGTGCTTGAGGGCATGCTTTTACAGAAGAGAGTGTCCCCTGCAGCCTACTTAGGACAGTCTTCAGTAGGTATAATAACATCTCTGTGGCTATAGCTTTTATTTTAGAGGCTGAGGAAAATTCCTATCTAAAGAAATAAAGTTCCATGTGCAGATTCTTGGTTGGTAGATTTAGGTTCAGTGAGTGGCATGAATATTTGCTACCCACATTTATCATGCTTCTAAAAATACATTCATTTATGTGTTTATTGAATATTTATTGATCACCAATCATTTAAAAGGAATGTGCCCATTTCATGAATGTACTGAGTAACATACATATGTCCTTGTCCTTATAGAACTTAGTGAGCAAAGGAAGCTATAGAGTCTGTGTTTTCTGTTGAGATTATGTTCCAGGGATATGCCATGTGGTTGAGTAAACATGGCTGCAAAATCTGGGCTCCTCTTGCCACTGAGAGGTAGAATCTAATTCCCACTTTTTTTATACCTCAAATAGCTTTAGTGATTTGCTTGGTCAACAAGAATGTGCCAGAAATAACACGCTGGGACTTCTGAAGCTAGAACATGGGAAGGTTTATAATTTGCTCCTGGGTTTCTTGGGACATTAAATCTAGAGGAGGCCAGGTCCGTGTAAAAAAACTGACTATGTTGATTCTGTCACGCTATGAGGAAGCCCAAGATAGCCATGTGGAGAGGCTATGGAGAGAGAAAAGCACGTGGCTAGCCCCAGCTGTGTCAGCTATCTTTCAGTGGTTGAGCGCCTCCTTTTGTTTTCCTTGCCCATACGAGCCCTAGTCATTGTGAAGCCGAGAGGAGTCACCGGTGCTGTGCCTGCCCTAATTTCTAATCCACAAAATTGAATGTATGATAAAATGATTTTTGTTTTATGTCACTAAATTTTGGAATGGTTTATTATGCAGTAATAGATAATGGTGAACATGTAGTTTGCCATGAAAATGCAGTTCTTTAAGAATTGTTATGAACAGCCTAGGTTTTTTCCTAGAACTCCTGCACTCAATACTTTTTATGTGTACTACTGTTCCAAAACTTAACTCCTAAAATAATATTACAAAAGAAAATAAAAGACCTTGTTTAATTATTCTTACCCTAAGAAAAACTTAACTCTGAGATTGATTCCAAAAGTGGTGGGATAAGCATGGACTAAGATGAAGTGAATTAGGCAGAAAGGAAGGCGCAGTTGTAGGATCATCCAACCACATATGGCTTTAGTCTACCCTGCATCCTGCAGTGGGTCCAGCTGAAAGGGAGGATGCGGTTTCTCGAAGGCCAGAGGGTCCTGCCTTTTCCTTATCCTTTTCTCAGGTATTAGATACAAATTAAGTGTTCACTTTACTAGAAATATTAATGATAAAAAGCATATGATTATATAATCCTAATGTCTTTCAACCAAAGTCTCCATATGAGCTATAAGGAAATCTTATATAAATGAGTGATAAAGCATAAATAATGTACAGTTTTGACATAAAAGGTAGATTCTACATTACTCCCCATGTATTGTCATTTAGGAACTGCCATGATTTTTTTTTCAATTATAGAGGTACTTGCATTTTCAAGGACTCCTCTGCCTCTTGGACTCCAATTTCCCCATGTGCTATTTCCATCTTGCTCCATGCTTTCCTAGTTGTGAACCCCAACCCTTGCTGTAAGCATCGCAGAATCCACTCACACAGAGTGTCTGCTTGGTGCAGTGAATGTTAACGAAACTTCAGGGTCACAGTCAGGAACATCGCTGACATCTTTTTGGTTTTTCTCCTCTAAGTTTCCTGTCTTCTGTTTCCTCTTAACCTCCATGTCCTGTTTGATGAAGGGAAATTTTATTCTAATATAGGCTCTTGTGATTTATCCTTTAGACCAAGGGGATAAACTATATTATCATAGAAGGCATTTCGAACCTCCCTAAAATAGAAACAAAACTCTGGTTCCAGTAAGATAACTAAACTCCTTAACATCTTGTTTTATTGTCAAGATGAGAGACAGAAAGACAAGTTAGAATATTGTTCCTTCATCATTTATTCATTCACTCATTCAACAAATATTACTGAGCAACAAGTAGGTTCTGGCAATGTAGCAGAGAATGAGACATAAATTCCCTGTTTGTGTGGAGTTTATACTTTGAGAGGTTGGGGTAGAGACTGATGAAAATAAAAATGCAATGTAATTTTAGACAGTGACAAGTTACTATGAAGAAAAATAAAGCTGAATAATGGGTTGGAGAGCGACAAGAGTGTGATCTTAGATGAAGTGGTCACGGAAGTCCTCTTTGCAATAGGGCCATTTAAGCAGAGAAATGTTGCAGGAATCCAGGTGAGAGGAGAAGGCCTTCTGCAGGAATACAGTGTGTTTAACACAGTGGTAGAGTTTTCAGTAGGTGCATGTATACCAGCTAAGGACTTCACTTCCAGTCTCTCTCTGAGTTAGGTGTGGATATATGAGTATTACCAAATTTTGTTCAGTGGATAACAGCAGAAGTGATATGGGCCACTTTTCAATGCTGCCCTTCAAAGGATTAGGTACATGCTCCTACTGATCACTAGTCCTCTTTCCCCATATTTTTCCTAGGAGGTGACAAAGCTGACCTGGGTGCTGAAGGGGAAACTGTTGAATTGAAGGTTGAAGATGGCAGTCACTCTGCCTCCCTCAGACCTGTCCCTCTCATGTCCTCTTTTTCTCATTCACTCTCATTGCTCCTGCCCCAGGGGATTTAGCTTGCATAAAGAGTAATAGTTAAATTAAGAATATGGACTCTCAAGGCAAATTTCCCAGGTTCAAATCCCAGCAAGGCTGTATGACTGGACAGATCACCTTTCCTTTCTTGGCCCCAGGCTCTTATTACAAAACAATAACAACAATAATAATACTTCTCATCTTATTATTATCAGTTATTATGAGGTTCAAATCAATATATGTGAAATGTTTGGACCAGTGCCTGTAACATGGTAAGCAGCATATGTGTTAAATAGATAAGTTAAATAAATAAAAATTCTTAACATAACTGTTTAGCATCTTGGCTTTGAAGATATAATTTAATTTTTTTCAAAAATATTTTCAGGTCTTGTGGCACATATGCCACATTCAAAATGAATACTTCTTCTGCTATCCCTTGCTGGCAGTTTGTGGGACACCCAGGGGAAATATGAGGAGGTGTCTCAGTCTTTCCTACCAATAAATCAATCACCTACTTTACGTAAATTGCTACATGCTCAGCGTAGGCTTAGACCCTTAGACCCTTAGACAACATAAAAAAATATAAACAAGGTCATCATCCTGAAGAAGTTCAAAATCTTTTGGGAAAGACGAGATTTACGCACAAGAAGCAATTAGAAGACAATACAAGGCAATACCTAATGAGGCGTTGCAGTTGTCCCTTTTGAGTCTCAGGAAACCTCTTAACCTCACAATAACCTTGGCTTTTGCTTTTCTCATTACAGAGCCCTAAAGCAAACAGGAATTGAGGCAAAGAGATTTAAATTAGAAGAGTAATTTAGCAATAATGCTGTTCTTATAATACAGTGCTTTTCATGTACGTTGTCTCAAGATAGTGCTAGACCTTGAGAAACAATACTTGAAGGAAATGGGTAGGAATTCGCTATTTTTTTTGTTTGTTTGTTTGGTTTTGTTTCTATTTTCTTTTTTCCCCCATGACTATACGGCTGCTTGGAGAGGCCCAGGTCTCCAGACAGAACTGGGAGACGAGCACATTCTCTTGGCACTTCCTTCCTCTGAAGGTGGACCTCCTCCAGCCTCCTCCTCTGTCCCCACCCTTTCCTCTGTACCCTGCTGCTGTTTATTGAATCTTAACTCTTCCCTAGGGGGAAAATTCTAGAGATTCCTCCAGTCACCTGTTTCAGAGCTTAATAAGTCTTTTTAAGTAGTTCATTCTGAGGTCTATTTTGTGAATTTGTTCCTTGAAGTGTCGTGATGAATGAACACTAAGAATTGTATTTGCTGTTTCAATAGAAAAAAAAATCAAGGACCACAACAAAAACTTCTCACCCCATCTTAAAAGAAAGGCATATTAATTTGAAAGCTTTAAAGAAGTAAATTCCAAAACCATTTTGGTAACTAAGTCTGGTATTTGTCAGGAAGTTCTTCATAGATAATTTAAATCCTTATTATAGCTATATAAAACCATTTCCTCTCATTCTGTTCTGTTTTTGGAGTTAATGAACATCTACATAATGGATTTTTATTAATTACCTATTAATCATTTTTCTGTAATTTCTATGTATTCATGTTAAAATTTAGGATCCCTATTGAGGCTGTATCTATATAGAACTCACTGAAATAAAATATTTTTATTAAAAATATTTTGGCAATGAAACGCATCTTTGCAATAACAAATTTTTGTAGGCAAATAATGGCGGCAGCAAGAAGCACTTGCCTGGTGGTTCACATTTGGAAAGCGCTCGAAGAATCTTGAATTATCTCTGAATGTTAAAAATGTGTGATTCCAAATTCCTTTCGCTCTGGGCAGGCTCACATGTTTTGGCCTCAAAGAACTGTTGTCTTAGTTGAGGCGATGGCTCTGCTCCAAGTGGAAAAATAAATAACTCCTGAGTGAGCCAGAAATCCAGGTAACAAGCACAGGTGACAAGTGCTGAGGGAGTAAGGGTCTGGCTGGCTGTGCTTGTGTGCATGACTGCTTTATTAAAACATGTTTTGAGTATCTCTTTCTGCAACAATTTTAGGCTG
The DNA here is from genome assembly GCA_004024845.1 of Tonatia bakeri. NCBI lineage: Eukaryota > Metazoa > Chordata > Mammalia > Chiroptera > Phyllostomidae > Tonatia > Tonatia bakeri. The sequence goes on from PVIA01004978.1 coordinate 45,645, forward strand.
TTGCATAGACATGCTCATAATACCAGGCCTGAATAATGGCGAACCTGAATGTGTTATAATGCAAAGGAAACTTTGTGTTTTGAGGCCTCACTTTCCTCATTTGTAAAACTTGTCCACTTGATTTCTAAGGCTTTTTCTAGTGATAACATTTTATAATTTAATGAATACTTAAACTCATTTTATTGAGTAATTTTGCTAGTATTATTTCAGATTTTCATTAAAAAAAAACATTGACAAACTTGTGGATCTGGGATGTCCACCAGTCCAGGGCTAGACACACTGCCCCCACAGCTCTGCTGCCTCCAATGAATAAAGGCTGTTGTTACCCCTTCCTCTTTCTGGGGTAAGAAAGGACCTGGGCTGAGCCTTAGGCAGGCTGCCTCAGCCCTCGGGATGAGCTGTAGTTGGGACCCAGGATTCTCCCTCCCTGCCCATGAGCCTTCCTGGGTGGGGTGGATAATCGGTCACAGGCCCCGACCTCTGACCTCTACCCAGAACTCCCAGCTGCCTTCTCTGTCCAGCTTATACCTCAAGCCCAGCATATAATGCATCTTAAAGGGAGGGATGGAGGGGCTCATGGCTCTTTTTCAGAGCACAAGAGACCATAGGTGCCCCCTCCCTCTGTTCCTTTCATTTAATGAAAACTGAAACAAAACAGAAAAACAAACAAAAACCCAGGAAGATGAAATATGAATGGAAACCTGAAACAAACAAATGACATAGCATCTTTTGGGTACCACATTTCACCTCTGTTCATAGTCAAGGTAGTTTGGCAAAGTGTGGCATTTCTGTGGACTGGGAATATAAAAGACTTGAACTTGAGTTTCAGCTCTGACACAGTCTTGAGTTTCAGCTCTGACACTAATGGGATGACATCCCTCAACCTTAAGGAAATGGGTTTCCTCGTGTGAAACATGAAGGGTTTGATTGATTTAATAATTCAGTTCAGCAAACATTTATTAATGGTTTCCTATACTCAGGACCCTTCAATAGAACATGAGGGTGGACTTGGGGAAAATACAAAGATAAAGAAGTGAAGAAGCACTCAATGAAGTACATACCCAATGGGAAAAAAGACAGGGTTAAGCATTGTAATAGGAAAAACAGAGCATGAAGTTCTAGGAGCACAGGGGAGGCATGAGGTGCCTTTGAATTTTCAAGTATTATGAAAGCCAATGTTCACCTATAGCGGAAGAGCCTTTTAAGGAAAGGTGCTTTTTGGTTTGCATTTCAGACACTGTAACTCATGTATACAGTTCACTGCAGCAGCTACTTAGAACCACAATCTACTATGGTGATTAGGCATGTCTACTTTCACTGCTAATTGCACTCTACAGGGTGTAAGAGAAATGAAAACGTGGGAAGATGGAGTTTTTCCAGTTCAGGGATTGACCTTTAAAAGAATCAGGGCAGAGAGAGGGTAATGAAGCTGGTAGAGGAAACTGGTGTAAATATCCCTGACATAAAATTGAACTAATTTAGTTCAATTGGGAGGAAGCCCAATTAAATTAAAGAAAAATATTACCTGAATTATACAATCATTTTTTAAATGCAATTATATTATTTTCAAGTATGTGTGGTAAGTTGAACTGATTGCTACAAAAGCATTTCTAAGTTTAAGTGCTATTGGAATCTTCTTTTAATGAATACATAAGTTCTGATTTATTAGGAATATCTTTTAAATGCACATTATTTATGTGTTAATGTGTTTAAAATAAAATGACGAGTCAAGCTCTCTAAATTTTGCTCATGCTGCTCATTTGTTTAGCGATCTTTCTTTTCACATAAATATTTCAGAGGCAAACTAGACTTCTGGTTTTCAAAAGTTTACACATCAGTAGGGTCCGGGAAAATGCTGTCTCACTTTGATTCTTGTCTACTAGCAATGGTGCACTTTTATTACAATCAGATCTGAAACTCATTTCTGAAAAGCTGTTGTTAAAAGTCATCAAAGAGGGAGGCCAGCTGGCTACTGTCATATGCCGTGCGAAGGGCATGACGGACAAGTTTTTGGAAGCTGTTCTTGGGCACGAAACCATTGAGAGCCATTGGGAAGATGGCAGTAAAACAAAGCAGAAAAGAGAATTCCTCACAGAGTCTGCTCAAACTTGGCTATTGGTCAGGAAAGAAGGAAGTCACCCAGTAAAGTAGTAAGGAGAAGCTGAGATGACGAAGTTTGAAAAGCATCCCAGGCTCAGCTGAGTAGCTCAGCTGGTTAGAATGTCCTTCCTGTACAAAAGTTCTGGGTTTGATCCCGGTCAGGGCACATACAAAGAAGCAACAAATGAATGCATAAATGAGCGCAATAATAACTCTCTCTCTCTCTCTTCCCCTACCCATCTTTTCCCTCTCCAATTGAATAAAAAAAAAAAAAAAAAGCATCCTGAAAGAGGAAGCAGTCTGGATGCAGGAAGCTACTGGGTTGTTTTCTTGAAAAGCATTTGAAAACATGGGAAACACCACGTAAATGCCCTGGATCAGCTTAAGGCACTTATCACAGTGTTATTAAACTGGCAGGAATTGTCAAGAGCAGGCCTTCCACTCTGTCCCCCAGAGTCATGTGGTCTAAAATATCCAATTCTCCAGTTTATAGGTCCAGAAATGTAATATTATCCATTTACTCTTAGACAATAAGATTTACGGGAAATCGACTCATACTATTAAACCTAGAAGAGAGTGATTTATAAGTATGTGTAGTAATTAGTAAAGGAGGCTGACCTGGCACTAACAAACTGCAGTGCTCATTCCCTCTGCCCTGGCTCGCTGTTGGGGAGGTTGTGCCTCCTCAGGTACAAAATTACACACCTGAAGGTAGCTCCTATGTGCTGAAATAAAGCAAAGGTAGGTAGATATGTTTTATTGAGGTGAGAGCAACTGTATGTATTCCTCCTACACATATTGGACATTTTTCTGTATGTTCTGCAATGCTTGGTAATGAAGGTATTTTCATAAATCTGTAGTAAAATTAAAAAAAATAAGGGTAGTACACATGAAATTACTGTAAAATTAAATATAGTACTATCTTTATAAATTTTCTTTAACTTGACGGAATGAAAATATTGGCAACTCTATGTCAGGTCCTGCTTTGTTCTTTTTTAGAGGGTGATTTGTGGTTCTATGAAATCCCAAAGTCTGAGTACCACTGATTTAGAAAACTGAAATGAGATATGTATACCAGTGCTTTTAAGCTTTTGACCAAGATCCACAAAGTAAAACATATTATCACATCAAAAAGTACAGGCAACTCACACCTACAGAAATATGCCTATATAAATGTTTACCAACAGAATTAAAAGCTTCACAAAACAACACTTATTTTAAGGTGGAATTTGCCAGTCTGATCTATCTTACTCATTAAAAATGTTAGTTGCTATTCAACAATTCGATCTCATGACCCACTAATGAGTCACAACCCACAGTTTAAAAAACACTGCCCTAGACTCAGAGCTCTCTCATTCCAGGACATAGCTGAACAAACACTGACAGGTGTTTCCTTTTTGGATCTCCTTTTCTAGGCTCTCCTCAGATTACATCCCTCTTGTTGCATATTTATTGTTCTGGAACGATTACGATACAGTTGATCAAATGACTTCATTTATGCTAGTCATATCTTGGCCCTCAGGATATTCTCTTGTCACCTTGCTTAGATTGAGAAATATTCTCTAGTTCTTTGGATTTGGAGACCACATGGTCATTTTTTTTTTTTACAATGCAAGGAAGTTTCATTAGCCCCACATTTACAAAATGCATTTTATAGTAAGTTATTCTGCAGACTAGCAATACCCATCAGTTTTGATTAATTGTATTTGCCTCAATTGTACAACATGTCATTTTCGTTAGTATTCAATTTCAAAATTTGGGGATGGATGGGACAGAGGGACACCTTATTGCAGTCCTTAAATATCGATCAAGCAGTACTCATACTGCCACTAGAGTAATGAACAGGAAATACGCCAGGGAGGTTTTGTGGCCATTACTCTTTTATTTTGGATCATAGGGCTGCTGTCAGTGCATCATGTTGTATGATGGTTCAGAGTGTGGCTTTGATGCCAAGCTGTCGGGTCTGACCCGCCCGCTGCCCTGTGCATCATAGGTAGGTCCCATGATGTCCCTCCTTAGGATGAGGGGACTGAGCCCCAGAGACATACAGTGCCCTTGGACAAGTTTCTTAACCTCTCTGAGATTCATCTATAAAATGAGGAACACTAAATGTACATATTTTGTAGAATTGCTATGAGGATTAAATGAGTTTTCATGTTTACTTAACCTGGCATGTGGTAAACGCATTCCTTTTAGTTGTTGCAATGATCATACAGCTAGTGGTTTATAGGCTGAGTTTGAGTCAGTTATCTGGATTCAAGAACTAGCTTCTCACTTACTAGCTGTATAATATTGAGAAGATTACTTAATCTTTTTAAGCCTCAGTGTCTTTATTAAAAAATTATACCACTACTGTTAACAATAATATTTACTGCAGTGTTATTTAATGTTTCAGATTTAATGATACCACAAAGGGCCTATTAAAGACAACATAAAAAATATAGTGAACTAGCCAAAATTACCAATATGTTCCCATTTTGTATTTATTCAAATAATACAGTCTTCTAAATATATATTGAGATCTTGACCTATACATCAGCAGTCTTGGATAAAGCACAATTTAATAACCCTTTCTCTTTATGTTTTCCTAAAAAAGGAACAACATTCTCCCCCAAAAGAACCAAACATAAAACTTCAGATAAAGTTGAAGAATTCACTCCAGTTCCATAACTGTCCTATAAGGCAAATTTCTCCTAGTGGAAGTAGAAGAAAAGTCAAATTTAAAAGGCTACTATAATTAGAACTTTTGATAATGGCACTTAAACTGATTAATATCCAATAGTGCCCACTCTACTGAAGCATATTTTTAGGCAGTTATACTTTTATATTAAATTAAACATTTGTTGAATAAATTAGCTTATGTAGTAATGTCTCCATTTGACTTTTTGAAATAATTCTATAATGACATGGCCAGTGTAGCTGAGGGCTTCTCCTGTGCTGTTCTCTTTGCCTGGAATGTCCTTCTCATTTATTGTCACATGGCCGGCTTTTTTCTCATCATTCAGAAGTAACCTTTCCTGCCCATTGTACCTAGGGGGGATCCATCCTTATCCCCTGTCACCTACCACTCTATTGCATTTTTTTCATAGCATATATCAATGGTTGAAATAATACTGTTTGTTTGTGAGCTCCTTTGCCTTTTCCCCCCACTAGATCCAAAGTCTCATGAGAGCAGGAATCTTGTCTATAACATTCACTCTGCATTATTTTTCTAGGTAAATTTAACAGCTTAAAACAACACACATTTATTATCTCAGTTTCTGTGCATCCAGAGTCTGTGGATGGGTTAACTGGGCCCTCTGCTTCAGGTTTCACCAGGCAGGAATTAAGGTGTTGGCCAGGCTGCAGTCTCACCTGAGACTTGGAGTCCTCTACAGAGCTCCTTTGGATTGTGGCAGAATCTATTTCTATGGTTGGAGGATATAGTTCCCTTTTTCTTGCCGGCTGTCAGCTGGTGGGATGTTCTCAATTTCTAGAAGCTGCCCAAGGTTCTAGCCATGAGACTTTTCTCAACATGCAGTTTATTTCTTCAAGGTCAACAAGAAAGTCTTTGACCTTTAGGTCTTCTTTAAAGAGCTCACCTGATTAGGTCATGCCCACCCAGGATAGTCAGAGTCAACTGATCAAGGGACCTTAATTACATCTACACAATCTTGTCACTTTTACCATATAATATAACTTAATCAGAGGAGTGATAACTCATCATATTCACAGGTCCTGCTAACACTCAAGGGGAGGGGAATATACAGGGCAGGTACATGAGGGAATCTTGGGGGCCAGTATACACTTCTGCCTTCCACACTGTTGAGGCTCCAAGGCCTAGAAGGGCATCTGACACTTAGTAGGTATTTGATACATGTGAATGAATGAATGAATGAATGAATGAAAATGAAGCAAGTAAGAACCAAGGAGACAGGGAGAAGTAAGCATAAATTATTGCTTATATATTACAATGTAGGTTTAATATCCTACATTGAATTCAAAACATCATGTGATTTGATTGTCCATTTAATTCACTTTCCTCACTGAGAGGCCTGTGACTATTATACACGTACAGTTTCTGTAGTACAATCTTGATGAATTATTCTGCCCAGCAATCCTATGCAGATGAAATCATTAACCCTAAGGATGCTACACATGCTTACACATGGAATCCCAGTATATCATTAGCAAACCAGGAATAATTAAGGTTGGAACTAAACTTTTGCTGTCTATTGTTCAAGATTTAATAGTGCACTGTTTCCCTGAAATCAGAGAGGAAGAAGGCATTTTTTTTCCTACAAGAAATGAGTTAAAATCAGGTTCAGAAAGATGTGCTGGCTGTATCTAAGATACTACACTGTGGGATGACTCTCTTAAGGAAGTGTCATCAGTCCTATTATATAAAACATAAACTCCAGGGATGAGGCAGGCATAAGAGAGTGTGTTAGTTTGTTCCAGCTGCCATAACAAAATACCACAGACTGGGTGGCTTAGAGAATAGACATTTATTTTCTCACAGTTCTGGAAGCTAGAAGCCCATGATCAAAGAGCTAGCAAATTTTGTTTCTGGTGGAAACTTTCTTCCTGACTTGTAGACTGCCATAGTCACTTTCTTGCTGTGTCTTCACATGGGCTTTCCCCAGTCTGTTGGCTTGGGAAGAGAGAGGTCAAGCTCTGCTCTCACCAACCCTACTTATACGGACACCAAGCCAGTCATTTAATCCATTACCTCCTTGAAGGTCCTGTTTCCAAATATAGTCATACTGGGAGTGAAGGCTTCAACATATGAATTGGGGGTGGGTACCATTCAGTGAATAACAGACAGGCTAGGAAGTTCTGGGGAACAGAGTGAGCCAGTTAAACAGACCAAGAGCTCAGATTTTGGATTTGGATAACCTGTATTTTTTTTAAAGATTTATTTATATTTTTATTTTTAGAGAGAGGGGAAGGGAGGGAGAAAGAGATGGAGAGAAACATTAATGTGTGGTTGACTCTCTTGCACCCCCTTCTTGGGGACCTGGCCTGCAACCCAGGAATGTGCCCTGACTGGGAGTCATACTGGCAACCCTTTGGTTTGCAGGCCAGCGCTCAATCCACTGAGCCACACTGGCTAGGGCTGGGTCAGCTCTATTTGAATTTCAACTCTACCTCTTATGTGCATCAGGGGAAAAGTCAATTTTTATGGGGCCTGGAAATTCTATACAATTTGGAAGACCTTTTTAATGTAGAAAATACAAAATTAGGTTCAGAGTCTTGTACAGGGCTTATACAAATAAGGGGCTCTGAAGCTTAAATTTCATTTATTTTGCAGCAAGTTCACTGGCACTTGCCATACAACCAAGCAAATTACTAAACCTCTCTGAGCCTTGCTGTCCTCAAATGTAAAATGGAGATAATTATTATATTTAAATCATAGGGGTATTGAGAGGATTAAATTAAATTGCAACTAATAAGCTCTCCTTGTTAGCTATTATTATTGTTGTCATTGTTATTATTGCCATGGTCATCATCATTATTCATTCCCTTCATTTTACAGATGAGGAAATAGACAAGAAGCTGTTACAGGACTTGCCCTACATCATACAGTCAGTTAGCTGGGAGACTGGGCCAGAATAATCTTCCTGGCTCCCGGTCTGTGCACTTTCCACAGCTCTATAGAGACAGCCTGTTGTACTTGTCCTTCCCCAGGGTTCATATCCTTAACGAGGTTACTAGCATAATCATAATCTTCCCCACCCAATAGCTACTCTATGGCTATTATAGAAAAACAGCACATACTAATCTGGTTGAATCTAAGCTTTATTTTAATTTTTTATACATATCTAATAAGGTTAAGGCCTACAAAATAAAAATCTATATTCATTAAATTCAAATTTTTATCATTTCTAATTGGAACATGATGTTACTATCTCCATTTGGGATGAAATGATAACTTGGAGACACGGACATTTCTGTGCTATCTCTTTTGGGAGTGATTCCCAAGTTCCCACATATGCAGATTTTGTCTGGGACATTAGAAGATTTTGCTGGGAAAGGTCTGAGGAGGCAGTCCCAAGGGCTCTAATCTGCCCCTTGGAAATTTGTGCTAGATGACAGAACTTGACTCTTCTCCATTTCTCTCACGGCCCCATGTGTGTGAGAATATGTCCATGTGTTTCAGACTCTAGCAGAACTCTGTGCCTCAGCAGTGGTTTTAATGCTTTAAGAACACAGACAATGTAGATTCCAGTATGCCTGAACCCTTTGTCAGTGACCCACCACATACGTTCTGGCCTGCTCATAAGGGCTGGGCAGTCTAAGCATGATTGGTGTCACACCCAACGGTGCTGTCCTCAAAGTCAGTGTGGTGTGAAGGATAAAGTGTTTGACTCAAAGCTCTCAATTTTTGGTCTCCGTGTTTGAATGAAAAATAATACAACCTTTTGCAAATATTTTTCTCATTTCTCTCACTTTCAAAGGTGGCACAATTATGAAAATCTTGTGAAACCATCAAAACAAACTATGTAACAACCTAATAGAATCTACAACTGCGTACGTAGGACATGGATCAGAATGGATTTTTCCTGGCTCTGCTATTGGCTACAATAAGCATAGGAAAGTTACTTAACCTGTCATTCTTATTTAAGTACAAATAATAAAATGAGATTTTGAAATTTCCTAGAGGAAAGATGTCACTTATGTATAAGGAGATTATGAATACCTTATGGTTTTAATTATGGTGTTTAACATATCCATCAGAAGTAATATTGCTAATGTTATGTGACTAAAAAACTGATTCTAAATTTTGCCTGTAGGATCTTCATGAGCACATTCCTTGTCCATCTTCCAGATCTGCTATTTGTTAAATAGCCATGAGCAAGTAGTAAAGCAGAATGATTAGGAGAACTGTAGTGACAACCACACACATCTCCAAGGGACCTCTCCCCTTCCGCGCATCCTTCAAGGTGGGCAAGGGAGAGGCAGGGGCGTCTCCTCTGGGCTCTGTGCCTTGCCTGCAGGCCCTCTGCCTTGCTGGTTTCTGGTATTCACACCTTTATCCTTCAACTTGAGCTTCACAGCCCTATTTACACCTGCTCCTCAGCATCCCAGTTCCTTCTTTCCAGTCCCTCTTTTTCGGCCCTACCTTGTTTAGTAGAGATTCTTGTTAGTACCAGAGTTCAATGTATCTGCCCTATTCTTTGCTTTATCACCTTGTATTGAGTTAAAAGAATAAGGTCGTAATTTCCTATAGATGTAGAAGAAGAAAACACCTGATTCTGATGACTACCAGTCTTTTCTTTGTAAACTCTTTCTGTATAACACAGAAAGACATGAAGAATGATTTTGTTGGACAGTAAGACATCAAAGCAATTTAAAAAGTATCTGTATGGATCCAAATATCATCTACCAAGGATGCTCGTTTGATGCCCATCACCACATTAGCCTGCATGCTTATATTTGCCAGCATGGGACTATTTATTTCTTCAAATTTGTGAGCAGAGTATTGGGTCCATGAACTTAGAAAATCATTCTCAATCATATCATTTATTCAACAAGTATGTGCCAGATACTATTCTAGGTGCTTAGGACAAATCATTCAAGATAATACACACACACAAAAAATCCCTGCCCTCATGGGGTTTATTTACATATAACATGTTTTTATTTGAAAACCCAGGTAGATTTTTGTACCTGCTTGCATCCTACAGCTTTTCTTGTATTTTTTGCCTTTGAGATGCAGCTGTTTGTGTTGTATAGGAAACTGTCTGACTCCCTACACAGTGAAAGTTATGCCACAGGGTGACTTTTCAAACAGGATTGGCTTTGGCAGGCTTCTCTTGAAATACAAGTGTGAGATACTTTTCTATGCTTGTACAGTGTGACATGCCTTTCATTTCAAGCAGGGTTATGCCACCGGTCGTGGAATGCTATTTCAATCCCAACCCAGGTTTGCATAAGCCACATGTAGTCAGAGTCATCCAGAGTCACCATACAGAGCTCTCATTTATTTTTCTTTTGAAAATACAGAGTTCAAAAACAGCTAAATAAAACAAAGTTCACTCTTACATTTCCAAAAGTAGTAACTACTATTTTCAGTGGTAAGAATAAGAAGTTTAGAAATAGACTTTAGATAAAGCATGGAAAATTGATTGTCATTTCTTGGGAGATTTGAAAATTAAATAACTATGCTTAGATTTTTTTTTTTAAAGAGACTATTACCACACACAGGGCATGGGCCAGCAAGGGTAGTGTGTGTGTGTGTGTGTGTGTGTGTGAAAATGTGTTGTGATTTGGGGAACTAAAATGCAAGGTATTCCCTGGCTTCTGAACCAGTAATCTCTCAGATGTTTCATTTATGCACAAGAGGCTGCCTGGGCTGGAATTTTAAATTTCTGAATTAGCACAAACAATGGTAAAATCACATGGAGACAGACAGTTTACAATTGACTGCAAATCAAAGCAGATTCTCTTATACGTTGTGCGTTCTAGCAGGCATGGGGAATGTATTAAACTTGTGAAACGTGCTTTTGCCAACAAAATCTGTCCATGATTACAACCTCCTACCTTCCAAATCTTCATTTTCCCTTCTTACCCCATATTTGAGATATCTAAAATCCTCAGCGCCAGGAGCGGCGAGGAGGTGGTTTTCAGCACAGGCGGTGATGGCTCATTGAGCGCACCTGGGCTGTGTTTCTGGTTAGATCCTTCACATTCCCAGTCCTGACATCAGAACCGATTTCTGTCAGCTATAATGTGCCTGAAAAATTTCTTTCAAGGCAGTTTCCTCTTCTAACACATCCCGGGGGAATTTCCCCTAGGGGGTGTGAAGCAACATTAGATTGTGGTTCTGATAAGATATTCCCAGGGTGCAAGAGTTTTGTATGACAAGCAGCACATTGCATCTGTTGTTTTCCTTATATTGAGTATTTTTTACACTGAGTGATACTGGAACTGCAACCCAGGACTCTGTCTTAACTCCCTTGCAGTCTTGTGCTTCCTCCTCCTCAATGACGGCAGATCCCCAAACACTTAGTGACATATGGTAGCCTATCTGTGAAGTGTGCTGAACACAGTCCATTTACTTTCTGACTCTGGAGTATTGTGTTTCATTTTGGGCATCATATTTTTTAAAGGAGTATTGACAAACTGAAAGTCAGCCACCAGAAATCTTTTTTGGGAACAAGACAGGAGCAGCAATAATTGCATTCATGTATGCATAACTAGTATCTGCACAAAAGAGGTCTCTAAGAATGGTGAAGAGTCAGCAAAATGCTATTAGAAACTGTTTAAAAAAACTGGAGATATTCAACCTAGAGGGGTCGGTTATTTATTTATTTTTTTTGGGGGGGTAGGAATGGGGTGGGATGGGTAGTGGCCATGATCCAAATGTTGGATCGTCTGTCATGTGGAAATGCAAATTATTTTTTCTTTTTCCATGTAGTTCTAGTCAGCAGAACTAGAATCAATATGTGGGATTCATGGGTACAGATTTTTATTCTATATAAGGAATATCATTCTGCTTGTTAGCTAGGCAATGATGGAATATATATGTGCAAGCAAAAGCAGTAAGATCTTGTAAAGAGAATTCTGCACTGAATAAATAGTTATGTGTGGCCCGTGAAGATACCTCCCATTCAAATATTTTATAATTTTCTCAATTAGGAGTTTCTTGTTCAATTTTCTTTTTGACAGCAGGTTAAAAGACCTCTTTTCTCTTCCTATATTCCTCAGTAGGAGAAGATAATTGAGCTAACTAAGCTATTTCATGGCTTTAACAAAGTTGGCCTTACATCTATTTTTTATTTCTGATTTATTTTCTTTTTTGGAGTACATAATCATGTATTAAAAAAAAAACTTACAACCTCGGCTAAGTACCCATGAATCCTCATTATAACCTGAACATCCTCCGAAGATTTTTAACTGAGTTTTGATATCTTGTTACTTCCCTGTTTGTACGGCTAACCTGTGGATTTTGCCCATGTGGTATCCCGTCTCATTTCCTTTAGTGTTTTGCTTTCCCCACTGCATGCAGTCTTGGTAGTTCCCTCCATCAAAGATCCTTGACTTTTCTAGGCTAAGGGGTGGGGACTGGCCCTCCCTTGGCCAATCAGACTCTGTCCTGGAATTGGACTGTTGAGGACTGTGACACATGCCTGAGAAAGGTTGGAACTCATTGTTTCTCTACAGGGTCTTGGGAAGGGAAAGTCTTTTAGGTCTTGTTACCTAGATCCACATGTAAATAGATGGCAAGTTGATTTCACAAGTTGTGTGTTTGTTATGTAGCCATATTGCTTGATTGTTAAATGAGAAGTTTATATCAACATTTGGAGTGTGACCTTATTGGTTTTCACTAAAAGTGGAAAATGATATATACACAGTGTCTTCAAATAAGCATCTTTTAGGAGAGCTTTCTATGGGCTCATTTAACTAGAGGCCTTAGGGTGTGAGAATTCCTGTTTCCTGAAGTGCTGGAAAGTTAAGGTCAAATGCTGGATGTGTTTCAAGTTCTGAGACAATACCAGCCAATTTCAAAGCTGGTGTTTGTGTGTGCGTGCATCTGTGTGTGTACAGAACTAGGGAGGAAAGGCAGCCTCTAAAACTTTGCTTTGAAAGATGCCAAAACACTGAGCCACATATTTTTATGGGAAAGATCTGTATGTTTGGATGAAACCTGTCTCTTTTATAAACACAAGTCACAGAGAAGCCCAACTCCTCTTGCCCTGCTTCTGAACTTTTGTTCACATTAAGCAATTTCCCTCACCTTGGTTGTTGAACTTCCCTTTGTAGTGAAATTCACAAGTACAGCGACCTGGCAAGAAAATCATGGAAAGAAAGGGTGTGTTGGCCTAGACTGCATTTTTCCTGAACACTCTGAAATATCAGGATGTATGGAACATGAGTCATCACTTTCTGTTGGAAACTTCTGTGACCTTTACAGAGTAGGTCAATTTCTTCCCAAGCTGTGCTTCTTCACACCCCAGTGCACGACAGCAAAAGGGCAAATCCAATGGAAGCAGAACCATACTCATATTTTTTCTTGCAATCTGTTACACATTATTGTTTTTTGACACAATTTGCTTCACATGACAGTACTAATGGTGGAAACGAAGGTCAACTGTGATGAAAGACTTGCCTGGTCTGCCTTGCATGGTTCTGTAAACTCCAGGTGGAGTAAACCCTGAGCCCTGATAGAATTAGGATGGTAGAGAAGAGGAAGAAGGTGTCACTGAGGGCTTGGGAAAATAATTTCATTAAAGGGGAGGACCCTCAGGGACAAAGACCACATTACACGTTGTGAATCCCAGCCATTTGGCAAACTTGAACTTGATTTGACAAACCAAAACAAAGCAGGCAAGAACTGCAACACAGTCCTGGCCAAGGAAACTTCTGTAGCAGGCCGCACAATTCTGCAACTCCGTCAGCCCTGAGGTTATCGGTATTTAGTCCATGGTGTTAATAGAGAAGAATCTGAACTATCACAAGAAAAGTTTCGTTGCACACACTATCTTCCTAAGAATCTGAAAATTTTGGTGTGGTGTAAGGGAGCAGACTGGGAAAATTTCCTCAAAAAATTAGTATGGACAGAAAAACTTGGCTTGGAAGAGCCCAACTGTGTCAATGCCTTTTTTTATTCTACAGAAATTCTTCATCTTTCTAAAAATCACTTAGAAATGGAATGCAGAAATCTACACAGTGAATTTTTCTTATCTAAATCGTATACCTTTAGGGCTTCTGACCACTTTTTAAATAATTTAAAAAATATTTCAGTTACAGTTGACATTCCATATTTTATTAGTTTTATGTGGACAGTAGAGTGATTAGACATTTATAGAACTTATGAAGTGATTACCTTGATAAGTCTTGTACTCACCTGGCACCGTATATAGTTATTACAGTATTGCTGACTGTATTCTCTAACCTGTACTTTACTTTTTGACTTTAAACAATTTTAATACTAATCTTTCTAAAAATGAAGTACACATTTCTTTGCTTTTTTAAAAGATTTAGTTAAGATAATATAACATTTTCCCTTTTCAGTTTACTGTCAGATGCTCAGCTGTCACTTCTCAAGGCTCCCATTCCTGCTTCTAGTAGACTTTCTACCCATGTCCAGTATGCTGCTTTTAAATGGCAATGGCTAAAAATTCAACATGGATAAACTAGAAATTTTGATGATATGTGTCTCTGAATGGGACAGAGAAACTCTTATGCCAAGTGCATGAACTTTAGTGAAATGAGTTTTGGTGGCATGCATTTCAGCTTCTTGGAGACCTTTAAAGATGTTTCTCAGAGGACTTTTCTTTGGTCCATCTGTGGTTCTCCGTGGTGTCTTAGACATTTGAAGTTACCAGATGAGTGAACCTCAGATAAGAAAGAGTCATTGGACTGACTGCTCTTCAAAGGTTAAAAAAGAAGAGTCAAATATATTTATTGCCCAACAGGGACTTGGAGTCAGCTGTAGGTGGAAACGCATTTAGATTCAACAGCTTAATCACTATTCCCATGCTGACTTTCTTTGAATGAATGCAGAGAAGTCTTCCACCACGAAGATGCTGTGTTAACATGAGGAGAAAGAGCAGACAGCTCCTGAAGATGCTACATGTTGGGCCAGGCTGGAAGGGTAGTTGGATGTAATGGACAAAATGGGGAAAAGCCTCTGTGAATCGTGGTCGAGGGATTCTGGGATGATGTCAGAGAGATGGAATGCTGTTTATTTCGTTTGTTTTTGTTTTTAATTGAGCCATCTATAAAACCGAGTGACCTGGTCCTAAGAGCTGTGTTTATCAAGAATGCAGATGCCCTGTAAGTCTGAGCATCTTGAAGCTGGGAGAATTGCCCCCATCTCAACACTTTTAGAATAAGGAGCCTAAGCTGAAGAGAGCAAGGTCTGTGCCCTGTGTTGGGATGGGGCATAAGAACCTGTAGTCTGTGACTCCAAAGCCGGTGACATTTTTTTCATATACAATGATGCTTTTAAATGTAACATATATTATAAATACAGCCAAAGGTTTTCCACTAGAAACAAGCATATTGCTAGTTTCTGGATATGAAAACACTGATGTTAAAGTTAGGTGATTTTTCACATTTGAGCAAAATATGGCAATTGATTATCTATGGTATAAAGCCAAAATAATTCAAAAAAGTTGATTTTATATTTTTTGTCTATCAGTAGATGGCAGGAGATACCATCAAATCAAGATTAAAAAGGGGAGCAAATGACAAAATTCAGTCATTGTTCCTCGTACTACCTGGGAAAATTGGTATCCAGGGTAGTCAGTGTGCTGTTATGGTGGTGCCTGTGGAGAGGTGTTTTTTAATATGGATTTGAATAAAATTATTAGTTTCCTCATTAATCTAGCAAGATTATAGTTGGTTTAAAACAATAGTCAAACGTTGGAACGAAATTTACTCTCTTTTGAAGAGACACCTGGAGAAATGATTCATCACTCATGTTGCTAAGATTAATTGGGCATTATAATTGTGTTAAGTGGATTCACACACCATGTAAGAATCCAGAAGCTTTTCTTCTTTTTATTTTTTTTCTCCCTCAAGCAAAGAAGAGACAAAATAGAGCTAGCTAGCTTCAAAGCACGTTAGAGAAATTCAGTATCACAACTGGCTTTCCCCAAGATCATGTAGATAGAGCACTGCAGTTAAATGATACTAACTAAACACGAGGATGTCGCCCATGCTTTCGTGGACTCTGGCCCCATGAGATGATGTTCTTGTATTCAAATAGGTGGGATTTTCATCGAGATTAAATATGATTTTACTTCCCAGTTATTCTGAAGGGCATAACTCTCTTAAAAGCCCCATGTTTCCCTTATTTGGAGATTACAAGAAGGTGAAGTCCTGTGGAATGTTGAAGAATTGAAATTTTCAGTCTTCAAGCATGCTATTTCCTTTTTATCTGCTTGTCACCACTTAACAATGATGTGATTCTTCTCTATGACACAAGCATTTGAATCAGCCACTTTATTTCTTCTTCACTCTTTTATCATTTGAATCTTATTTCTTGGAGGAGTTTTTCAGAAAAACCTCTCTCCATCTACGGATTTTCTTTTCTCAGAGAACAAACTTAACTGAAAAGAATGTACAGGTTAGGAAGGCAAACTACATGAGCATTTACAGGGTAATCAAGTCTAACGTCAATCTCAGTTAATGCGGAGCTGGAAATCATCATGGGCAAGGCCTACATGGCTCTCCAGGTGGGGGCTTCTGTGCCATAGAGAGCATTCATTGTGGGAAAGCAAAAATGGAAATGGATTTGCTTTTAAGCAAACCCTACTACTTTTCCTTGTAATTTTCTCCATTGGGAAAAAAACGTTTTACTCAAAAACACATTGTGTCCTCTTTTTAAAAAAATCCAAACTGTGACCAGTACCAAAATACCCTGTCAAGAACCATAAAAAAACAATCTCCCCAGTCTGTGATACATCACCTGAAATCCCCACATTTGTCAATCAATCAGTGTTGTGGAGCTTGGCATCGTGCTGGTGCCCTGTTGGAAATGATTTTTTGGTTCAGAGTACAGTAAGTACCTCTAGGTGTGCGAAATTAGCTGTGGAGCATAGGGTAGCCTGAACACCCTTTTTATAGTGACTTTGTAATTTATTATATGCTGTAAATCTAATACTCCATTCTGTTGTTTAGTAATACCCCCTCTCATATTCTAAAGTGACAATAAATTACCTGGTCACTATATTCTCTGGTTGCCTGCTTTTCCTCACTTCCCTTTCGAAAGTCTCTGTTTTCCTGTTTGGTGTGTACCGTTACCCACGGAGCTCTGCTGCTGAAGGCACATGTTAGATTCTCATCACATGGTCCCTGTATAAATATTGTTCACAACAGAGAGTCATACTTTTTCACATAATAAACTATAATAACTAATAAAGTTTAAGTACTATCTCTCTTAAATATATGTTCATTTTAACAGAAAATAAGCTTTTAAAGCTGAAGTACTGTAAAGAGTCTGAGACTTTGCCCTACCAGCAAACTAAAAAGTTAGCTGGTCGCAGTTTCATAGATGCTGGCAGACGATAGGAGATGCCAAAGATAGAGATATAGGATAATTTACATCTCACAGTGATATTAGTAGCCAGATTTTGGCCCTGATTCTCACAGAATGGTGAAAAAGGCCAGATAGCACCTGTGTGTGCAGTGGGTTGTGTAACAGGGAGGAATCCAGAACTTAGTGAAACCGAAAATTTTACAATAGGTAGTAAACATGTCTGCTTTTTGCTCTGGAATATGCCATATATTCCAAGGCTGTTGATGATATCCCAAATCATCCCAGAAAGCTAGTCTTCCTACTTTAAGTATATCTCTATCAGTAATTACATAAGATCTTATTTTTCTTCTTGGTAAGAGTAATACATTATCATTAAAAAAATGGAGAAAAGGGTAAAGAAAAACATAAAACTTATTTGCAATCTCATTACTCAGAGGTAATCTATTAAAATACTAGTCTTTTAATACCTTAATATATATTTACTTATATATATATAGGCACATTTTAAGAAGCACAATGCTTTTTTTTCTTTTTTCTTTTGTAATAGTGGTGTATGTAGGAAAGATTTCCTTGAGAAATAGTTTACACTTTTTGACAGTGGTGTAGGTGGAGAAAAACAGAGAGATAGGTAAGGATTAAACTTTTTTTTTATTCAGAGCCAGATAATAACAGGCAAAGCTTGGTTTCATGCAAAATCAATGGAAGTGAGTTATTTTGACAGAAATTTGCCATCCTACACTGGTCATGTGGTGCTCCAGATAATAAATATTTTAAGCTAGTGCATTGCTGGTAATTTATTAGGCAGTATAAAATAATAAAAACAATATAAAAGTCTAGAGATAAAACACTTAGACTGGGGAAACAGAAGGTCTATCTCTATCAGTGTTAGAACTTTCTAGAGTTTTACTATAATAGATTAGTGGAATAGAACAACACAGTTACTAAGTAGATCTAGGCATTTTTATATCTTTTAAAATTGCTTCCCTGTGAATTTTTCTATGTGAGTTGTGCTTTTTCCCCAAAAGAAACACTCAGAAAAATATTTTATTTTGTTACAAGTCTGGGATGTCATTTTTTTTTTTCTATTTCATCTCTGTTTCTCTCCAAATCTAGACAATGCATTCACATCTCCAAATTCAGATGTTGTTTATGAGGATCAATGCAAAAATTACATTCTTCACAGAATGCAGAACTACCAGGGTCCATTAAGCTCATTTTCAATACATTCAAGGTTTTTTTTTTCCATACTAGTGGGTCATCAGCTACTGAAGTCAATTTGGGGGAACACAACTGCTTCAGAAATGCTTGGGATATCAGGGAAGCATGTGCTCTGACCTTGTAGGAGCTTAACGGGACCCAGGCAGATCGATACCCATCTTAACGGGGCTTCAGGCAGATCAATACATATCACAGAGAGAATCGAGTGGAGGCAGAGTCATGCCCAGCACAGACTCTAGGACCAGTTGCCAGAGTCCCACCCTGGCTTTGCCACTCAGCTTGAAAGTTTGTGCAAACCACTTAGTTTCTCTTTTAGTTTCCTCATTTTGAAGATGGATAATAATTCTACCCAGGAGTGTTGTTATGAGGATTAAATGAGCTAACCTGAGTAATGCTCTTCAGATAGAGGCTGGCACAAAATAAGAACTTGATATAAATGTTTGCCAAGTCAATAAAAACTCCTTGGGAATGATTTGAAGGCAGGAGAGGCAGAACCAGGCGCATGGAATCTCCAGAGACCTGTTTGTCTGCAACAGAGGATTCTGGGATGGCGAACATAGAGAAGATGGGTCTTGAGACGATCTCTCCACCCACAAAGTTTATATTCATTTCATAGAGTGAGTATAAGACTAACATTACCCAAGGGAAGTGACCAGTTTCTGCGTGCAGGATGTGGGTGAGAAGGAAGATGGCAAAGCCGAAGGACAGCAAGAGGAGGATCTCAAGAGGTTGTCTTTTTCGTTCCTTTTATTAAATCCTGACTATCCATGTGTTTGTAAGTCATCTCAGATGCTTTTTAAAAAGTAAGTGGGCTATGTATTTACTCACTTAGTGAAATAAAAAAAGATGTCTGGGAAATAAATAATTAAGCATGTCTTGGGCCAGGAGATCCAAGTCAGGCTGGAGAGGAAGTGGATTTAGGGATGTTGAGGTAACACCAATGTTGGTTAATAACTAATGGTGGCGGAGGCAACAGACTTATCTGGAATTATTAGCCTCAAGAAAAGGTAGTTAGAGACCAATCTATAGTAATGGTAAATATATGGAGATGCTGAATAAGTGAAAACAAATAATTTAATTTTAAGTAGAGGTGTTTCAAAATAACAGGCAATACAGTATTGAACCAAAGCAGAGAGGAGAGCACAGGACAGGACAAAGAGAGATTTGCATTGGGAGCAGCTCTGTCCTCTGCAGCAAACGTCCAGAGTGCAGTCGCTACCGCCTACCCCCTAACAGGAACCCTGATGGAAATAACTGTTTCCAGCGATAACTCCTGTTAGCAGTGGAAGTACAGTTTTAAATCACATTTTGAAATTTCCTCAAAACTGCTTCCTCAAAGACAAATGACCCTTTTACAATGTGCCCAGTTACATAAAATAATGGATGTGAATGGCTTTGCAAAACATTAACATGCTGTATGAATGTAAGGTGTTATCATCATTGTGTTCTGTTAGAAAACACACAGTGAGAAGAGATTTGTTTTTGTGAACTAATTAGTGAAAGATGGGCTGTGGTGACAGTGAGTCATAACTGACGAATGACCATGCCCAGAGAGGGCTGATCAGTGTGGGCGCGCTGACCTGGAAGGTACTGCTGGTGTAGCACTACAGACTATTTGTTTTATTTTCTTTCTTTGGTCCTTTCTTATTTAAACTATTTTTCAGGGGGTTAAAAGCATATTTAACAAATGTGATAAGACTAGTAAGGGGGAGTTAAGCTAACATACAACAGCCTTAGGAAGTATTCCGCTATATGAGTACGCCAAGCTTCAGATAGGCTAGTAACTTGCCCAAGACTACATAATAGTCGATAGTATTAAATGAGTAACCTACTCTTCAACTAGAATAATAACTTTTCCAGTAGGGTGGGAAAGCTGAGATTTGAAACAAGACAATGTGAACTAGACAATGTATACCTAATCCACTTTGTTTTATTATTCATTCATTTATGGTAAGCCATCACTTAATGTCATTGCTAGGTTCTGTGACTTTAAGTGATATAACATATAACACAGCCAATTTTACCATAGGCTAATTGACATAAACAAGAGTTAAGTTCCTATAGAATCTCCTCAACATTATACCAAAAAGGTGTTTAACAGAATAACATTATTTGAGGACCTGATGTGTTTAACAAACATAACATGTGTGTGCAGTTACACCAGGGAATGATCTGAGCATTATAAAATGCTACTCACTTAATCTTCATAACAACCTTATGAGGTAGAAACTTATTCTTTTCTACAGCTTAGAAACTGAGGCACAAAAAAGTTAAGTAACCTGCCCAAGGTCACACAGCTAGTAAGTGGATTCAAACACAGGTAGTCTGGTCGGGGAAGCCATGCCCCCGACCACCATGTGCTGATAGCTCTGCTCCAGGCTCTACTCTGTTCAATACTGTGCTTGGCTTCCCAGAGCCAGATCTGAAGTGACCCTGCACTCTCCTTTCACCTGGGAGCCACAACAGCTTTGAGGTTACGAAGGAAGCAGTGAGCATTTATGATTTAGTGGATGCTCTTTTGACCTACCTTCGAGCATTGATGCCTAAAGGCATCTTTTCTGAGGCCACCAATTTCATCCTAGACTCTTAAATCCTTGTCTGTGGTTCTCAGAGCCAGAAAGCATTTCCTTCTGCATAAAATACATCCACATTCTCATTACATCTCCCCATAAAACTTTCATCAATTTGAAAATTGTAAAATGCATTCCTTTTTATGCAGACATTTAATCTATGGTTAAATGACAATTGAGCAATATATCCTCCTGCATACTCAAATACCATCCCAACTCTGCAATTTGAAAATAAATTGACAATCTTAAAATTGGCATCAGTTTTAAGGAAAAGAAATATTCTCAACCACAGACTTCAGAGGATGTTTATCTACACGGTGAACTATAGGACACACTTTGGCTTGATCAACACATTCCATTTAAGAGAGGTTTCATATGGAGCCACCGCTCAGCAAATCCGACTTGAACTGACCTGTGGGCCCAAAGCTGTGTTCCCTTCTTACACGCCTGGGTGAAGCAGAACTTTCAGCCTCTCAGCCTCTCAACCTCTCACTTTCAGAAACAGTGAAGTTTAAAATATAAAGGTGTTGTTTTTGCTTCACACGCAAATGTCAGAGCAAGATATTCTGATTTCTCTTGATTGGCTCCAGGTGATGTGAAGTGGAATGTAGGAAATTATCAAAATCAATCTACCTTTCAAAGGCTTCCTTTGAAATTACAGGATCTGAATCAAAATGTAAAATAAAATTATTTTTATTCTGTTTTCTTCCAAGATTTTTCATAGCTTTCAGTCTACAAAGCAGCAAGTACCATTTTTATTTTTGTATTTTTCCCTCTAGAAAGGTGATTGTTACAGCTTTAATATTTTCCAGAGAAACACAGTGTTTCTTAAACAATCTGACTCTTATGCACTGGATTTCTAAAGGATTTAATGACTAACTTTCTCGAAGGTTTAGAAAATTTCTCCACTTCAACTTATCAGCATGGTGACTTCCATACTAATAATAAGATGCAGGGCATGAATCACAAAGAAGCTGACACTGAGAACAGGAATCTGTGGCCAACCATCATTGTTAAGCTGAGATACTCAAATACTGCCATGAGAGAACTTCCAAGCCATGGAGAACAAAAGTCCTGAACAAAACCCAAATCTAGTGGAAACTGGAACATTCTAGAAAGCAAAACAAAATTCAGAGTAACCAGAAATATAATTTTGAAGGTACTCTTCAACGTCTTGCTAACTGATACATGATTGGCAGACTCACGGCAGTGCCTTATACCCAGGAGTCTGTTAGAAAGGCAGAATCGGAGGCCAAACCTTAGGCTTTCTAAACCAGAATCTAATTTCCAGCAAGCTTCTCAGGTGATTTGTATTACATTAAAGCTTGAGAATCATTTAAAGTGTTTTTGAGAGTGGAATTATGTGAATAATTGCTGTTTTTAAAAAACAATGTCGCATACCAAGAGAGAATGCTCATCCTTATCCTGCAATGGGGCCATCATTTCATAAATGAGAGGGAAAAACCCTCTCATTGTATTGCTCTGGGAAGATAATGACTGAGAGAATTATTTTTCCTGGAGGAGCAAAAGCACTTACAGGGGAAGGAATATCACTCATCACTTTCAGTAACAACAAATGCCAGCTTGACCTGCATTGTTATTTTTGACACATCGCCTTGCATTTCTTGTCACATTATGCCGGTGGATTCTTTTCCTTTCTTTTTTTATTTTTGGGTCAGAGAAGGAAGCTGACCTAGAGGTTGCCTCGGGCATTTGGAAATATGGTCTTCCTTGTCTGTTCCGTTCAATCTGAGGCGGCTGCTGCTGCCGTTCTCACCTGGGTGATTTTAAGAGCTTATCAATCATGAGACTGTTGAGATCCCCAAGCCATCAAGCAAGCACCTCTCCCATGACATGATGACTTGTGTTAATAATAATATGAGTCTGTGATAGGAGATGCAGGAAAAATCGAAATCAGAGTGGTGCCCTGAAGGGGGGAGGGCAAGGGCAAGAGCACCAGGGCTCACTGTGGAGAGCTGTCTCCCTAAGTCACGTGGAAGCTACATGGCATGAATAGATCTTTTGGCAGCACTAGTTACGGAGAGGAAGTGACCATCGGTCACTGCCTGCTCCTTCTCGGCTGCTTGACAGCCTGGACAGCACCTGCTACCACCCATCTTGCGATCTATTATCTTTGAGGAGGTTTATTCTGAACCTACTAGGAAAGACGAGATGTGGCTGTTAGATAGAGACCACATTATCACCCTTAATAGTTCACACTAGCCAGAGGAGTAGAAGAATGCAGTTGGCTTTTTAACCTAGGAAGCATTTTAGCTGTGAACAGGAAAGACTGGAGTCCTGCACTCCTGGGTGAGAAAGTCCATGGCCACAGTGGCGTTAAGACTATCAGTCAATTTAGTTGCAATTCATTCCTCATCCTCTTGGAGAGGTTGACACTACAGCTGGGACCTCTGAGTAATCCAGCTTGTTTTACTGTTTGTTTACTTTGAATATGACTGCCAAGGTCAAAATGAACTTGAAAGTCTATGGCTAAACTTTTTTTAACCGAAGAGGGAGAAATTTGATCAATTTATGTTGTGAATATGCTCCCTGTAAATGCTGTTTTCAACCCCTTCTTGGCCTGACTGTATTCACACGCACAATGTATCCCTCATCCGTGCCACCATCCCCTCATCTGTGCTGTGGCTGTGGTCTTCTAAGTGGTCTCTCGAATTGCATCCTCATGAACCCCATCTGTCCACACAGCAAGCAGCCATAGTTCTCATCCCAAAATGTAAGGTAGGTCATGTCACTCTTAGCTTGGAACCCTCCAATGTCGTCTCATCCCACCTGAAGGAAAACCTGAAGTCCTAAGTCTTGCAGACAAGCCCAAGGACATGGCGGGACACCACCCACACCCTTTGCCATCTCTTTGACATCATCTCCTGCCTCCTTCCCCATTGCCCAACCATCCTGGCCTTCTCTGTCCTCAACTACCTACTACCCTAGACAGGTCTCACCTCAGGGTCTCTGCCTGCATTATACTGTATTTTGGCTTGTATGATGTGCACTTTTTTGCCCAAATTTTTGAGGAAAAAATAAGGATGCGCATTGTACATGGGTATAATGATTACATTACTATGTGTATAACAATGGGCATAATAATCCCATATATGATGCACAGAAAAACATGGGTGTGCATTATACACAGTGAAATACGCTGCGGTCCAAAAATTGACATTTACTCTTTACTTTAGGTTTCTGCTCAAGAGTTATCTTATTAGAGAAATTTCCCTGGACAACTTCCATAACCCCTGCTCTCCAGTCTGATGCATTATATAGTTTTTCAATATATATCTTTCCCAACTAGAAATAACCCTGTGTGAGTGGAGATTTTTTGTTCACTATTATCAGGCAGGGATCTGACAAGTGCCAGAAATATACTAAGACAAATGATCAGTTAATGTTTGTGAACAGATGATTTTTAATGCTTGTTTGCACACCTGATATTTTGCTCATTTTCTCACTCTACTTGGCTCAGAAGCACTTTTCTACCTTCCTGCTTTTGTAATTTCGTGTTTCTTCCTCCGTCTGGGGGTGCCCTTGTACTTTCCCAAGTCAGCAAGTTCAAGTCTGACCTTTCTTCAAGTCCCTTCTCCCCCAGGAAACCTCTCTGGGTTCTGTTCTCAAACTGACCCTGGCTCTCCCTGGTCCCTCAGCACTGGCTGTGGCCCTCATGCACAACTTAGTCCCCTCTGTCCTGTGTTGGAATGATTCATCTTTATGACTGGAAGCTTTAAAGCATGGGTCATGTCTGGTTTATCTCCATACCACTAACCCTCACAAACTTTACTTGCTGTTTTGTACATGAAAGGTATTCAGTGCACATTTGGTGAATAACTATGGCTGAATAGATTGACTCTACTCTCCCAATGTTGATTTCATGGTAGGGGACCTGGGTAAGGAATGGTAGTGGGGTGCTCTCATAATCCTGCAGTGTCTGCTCCCCAAATCTGCCCCTGATGACTATTTGGTTTGGTGTTTTGTATGTGATTTGATAATTTTGCTTTATTTCAATAAGTGCTAAAAGAAACATTCATCCAAAAGACAAAATACCTAACAATCAAAAAATTAGTTGTGCTGTTCAACTGTCTCAATCCCAGGTCGAATTTGTAACCAGGGAAAAGCTTTCTATTACAGGGAACTCTTAGCATTTTTCACCACTTGAATAAGTCCTTTTTTTCCTCCTTTCTGATGAAACCCTTTTCTATATCCTAGGCTAAGAAGGAGAAGCAAGAGCATGAAATAGCTATGCTTAGAAAGACACCTGTGTAAAAATCTGATTTTTTTTTAGCATGGAATTTTCAACTTCAAACTGTCAAGATTCTGGATTAGAAGTTCATAGTGTACTTCTACGGAACAGCTGGTCTAATTGGGGAAGTTTTGCTGTGGCGACAATGGGGCTCATTAGGCTTTCTCTTATCAGTTGTGTAAGCTGTGAGATTTCAACCAAGTAGAGGATTTAGATTCTAAATGAGAAATATAGATCCGCATTTCACATAATGAAATAATGGACTTCAGAGTTACCTTTCTTGTGACAAAAGCAGGAACTTAAATCCATTGTAGGGCTCCCTGTTTAATCAATAAATAAACGAGAGACACAGAAGATTTATTTCTTCTGTGGCAACAAACACCATCATTTTTCTTAATTATCCCTGGGTTTGCCTCTCCTGCTTTCAGATTCTTTGCAAGTGAAAAGCTTCCTTATACTAAGAAATGGACAGGAGATCCCTTGTTCTGTTTTCTTTCTCATACACACAGAGAATTTTGCCTTTTCTGTGACAATACCTGCATTTCTTAATTAAAACCTACTAAAGTCAAAGGTTCTGCAAGGTCGTCCAGGCTCCCTTAAAGACCAGAGGTTCCAGCTGAGGTAGACAAAGATCAAGGCAGCTGTAGGAGAAAAAACAAATAGTTCGAACTTTGGATCCACAGATGGTTATGCCTGCCAACTGTTATGAGCCAATGAATATCTGGCCTATCATTTGTCATATTTATTGCAGTACATAATGCTGTAATTTCTCATGGCATGGTTATTTATCTTGCTGTGTTCTCTGAGCAGCTAAAATTGTGGCCATGTTGGAGCATTCATATACCTTTTGGGTGGTTTCATCTTTAAAAAGCAGCAATGCAAATTGGCACAGTCCCCCTTCTCCCATCCAAGGACTGAAATTATGAATGTTGTGGAAACCACTAGTTGGCATTTTATGGAAAATTCTGACAATTGAAACTAAGCTCCCAGCCTTGCTCTTATGTGTTTAGCCACAGAACCAGGAGGGAGCAGAAGCTGTCCATTGTCGCTCATGCCTTCGCAGAGGTTGGGCTGGTCTCTTCAAGTGGTGGCTAGTGGAGTGGTGAGGGCCATATCTGGAAGTCTTTGTGAAGTGCACACAGAGCCTCTGATTTTGCAGTAGAGAAATGGGCTCTGGGGAAAGGAGGTGAGAGTGGGAGGAAGAAGGTGCTCAGTCGTTAGTTCTGACAGCTGTCTGGGGGCACTGTGACGTCAGAAGGAGCAGCAGGAACACCTGTCTCTACTGGCATTTCCGCTACTGGCAGTGGTGAGTCAGTGGATAAAGGCCACATGATGCCTGGTGACAGAAGGTGTGACTCACAGGTGGGCAGAGAATGTCTTTGGGGTACTATTTCTCCTCTCCGCATCAAAGCATCCACAATGAATCATTGTGCCCAAGTGGGGCTTGGAGTGGGGCCAATTTTAGTGCACATTGGAACCTCCACAAAGGGCAGATGTGAAGATGTAGGTGCCTCTCATCCATACAGGAGATTAGCTGTGTTAGTTCCTGAGGTGTGAAAAGCCACACTTTGTTATAAGTGTCCTGCTGGCCCTCAGACCCCTGCAGAGCATATCAAATCTTACTTAAGTCACTGGTTTTCCTCACAATGGCTTTCATCAGAAATGTTAACAATGATTATTCCTAAGAGTTCTGAGACCTCTTGCCTTTTCTTTTCCCTTCAAGGTTTTGAAGCAGCCCTAGGGTGTTCCAGCAGAAGAGAGGAGAGGCAATGATGCCATCGTCATTAGTATGAGGGCTTATGTTAAAAGGCTGCAGGTTAAGATACCAGAAGCCTTAACCCATGCCTTATAAACACTTTAGTCTTATCTCTCACCACCTACGGTTCCTGAATGTTCCAAGCTGCTTCAGGACTCTGCACAGCCAAGACTCTCACAGGCGAGGTAACTCTAAAAATGTAGTTCTGAAAGTACACTTCTGAACTCTACCTTCCCTCCTGAAGAACAAAAAGGGCGGCATCTGTGGAGGCTCTAGGGCTGGCTGAGGACCAGCCACTTGGGTTTGCAAGGCTGTGCTCAAGGCTAGAAAGAATGAGTACATGACTTAGTACAAACATGAAATACAAGCACCTTTAAGAAGAGGGGCAGAAAAGTTAAGGCTCAGACAGATTAGACACTTTTGAAAAATGTCAAAGAGGACAAGAGGCTTTTTAAAGTTATCATCAGTGCTTAGTGCTTGGAGTGGTAGTGCAAGGCCAAATGAACAGCAACAAAAAAAAGCCCCCTCTCTAAAATCCTCCATTGCATTTACCTCCTAGGTTAAGCAGAATGCTTGTGGGACTAGGAAGGGTGAAAAAGCAATGGGTAAGAGAGTTAGAAGGCCAAGATGTGGGAGAAAAACTTCAGAGATCACTGTCCAGATTTTTAGGTCTAGTTACCTATGTCTAGACCCTATGGAGACAAGAATCACCCTGTGACAAGCCTTGAGGGAGCAGAGAGGATGGGGAAAGCGATAGCAGACCTAAGTGGGGTAAATGTGTCCATTTTAAAGAAGGGAGGGTACATTATTAAACAAATATTTATGTACATTTGAAAAGGAAGCAAAGTTGGGAGTGAGCATCACAGTTACAGAGCTAAGGGGGTCCAGTGACAAAGACGAAACTGAATTGGTTAAATGTGCTAATGAGAGCAACAGAGCAGGTAACAGGCACCAGGTTCAGTATGGGCAATCTGTGCATAAAGAACAAACATCCTTAGCACAAAGCAGCGGTTATTTTTTAAGTGCATGTGATAGATGAGAGGAGAAATTGTGGTCCTCCTGAAATCCTTCCATGCAGGTCTCTCCAACCGTCTAAAACACAGCCAGCTTTCAGAAGTGCCTTTCTTTGTCCTCCCTCCCTTTTAGTATCTCTCACAACCTGACTTGAACGAGAAATTGGGTGTAGCAGTGACTTACACTGGGAAGACCATTGAGAAGCAGCTATGAAAGCTCTGGCTAGCAACTGTTTGCTGGAAAGGTAGCTGACAGAGGATCTGATAAATGTTTGCTTTCTGGTTACCTTGGGCAAGCTAATGGCTCTGCTCCTTGGTTTTCTCCTCTTGGAAATGGGAACAATAACCAGGTGGCAATCAGTTCTCTGCCCTCTTCAGGTTTCCTGCTCTCTCCCTGTTTTCTCGGGTCTCTTCTTGGGCTTTCTGTTTATTTTGTTTTTGGCTTATTACACAGCATATTTTATCAGGTTCACAGGATTTTTTTCCTTGACCACTGTGCATAAATAGCAAACTCTCTTAAACCGCTGAAATGTGACAAGTAATGAAAAGAAAGCAGAAATTCAATCAGAGCATGTTAGGTCTAA
Organism: Tonatia bakeri; assembly: GCA_004024845.1. Lineage (NCBI taxonomy): Eukaryota > Metazoa > Chordata > Mammalia > Chiroptera > Phyllostomidae > Tonatia > Tonatia bakeri. Next base: position 74,112 of record PVIA01004978.1, read on the forward strand.
TTGTGTGCTGTTTATGCTGTTGTAAGTAATCTCAAGGTGCCCACCTGCTCGCCGCACTTCCTCACGGCAGCTTTCATCCCACATGGGGTAATTGAAAGATGCTGCCTGCAAGGAGATGCTGGTTCTAGCAGGAGTTTGCCCACTAATTAGCAATGGGACTTAGGACACATCATTTTACATCCTGGCTCTGTTTCCTCATCAGCACAGTAAATGGGGTGACCTATATTATCTCCCAGGTCCTTACCAACTCCAGAATTTTAAAAGATCTATGATTTCAAGCCAAAAACTATATTATGGAATAAAATGACAGTATGCATAACTGCAAGTTGATTAGGGAAATAGCATAGAATTTATCTCTAAAATTGGCTTTCACCATAATAAATTACAGAGTAAAGATACAGAGAAGAGAGATACATTTTATGTAAGTGTTCAAGGAAGCATAGCTTATTTGAAACAATGGTTTCTGAAAATAACCTTTCATTCTTTGCCCTTATATTTTGCCTAATGGATGGCATAAAATGTATATTCAGCCTGAAGAGTGGCTTTCATTCCATTTCCAGTCACCCCACTATGCTGTGTGCTGCCACTCTCCATGTTAGCTGACACTGCAGGACGTAGCACAATGATGAGGGAAATGTTAGAAATGTGACATGGTGTGTCGGAAACAATGCTTGCTTTTTGCAGATTACTTATCATTTAAAGGCTGGTATTTAGAATCATCTTTAGATAATTCAATAGCTTTGCATCACTGGTAGGAGGGATGTCAACCTGAGTTAAATTTTTTTTGCTTATCAGACATAGAGGGACAAGATGATATTAAAACAGTTGAAAGAAAGTAACCACAATGTATGTATGTGTGTATATATATATATAAATCAAGCAAATCTTTAAGGATCTTAGGAGTTACTTGGATTGATTTACTGAAACCAGAAATTCAAGGAGAAAAAAACATAATTGTCACAGACTGTTGTCCAGGATCAACCTAGATATTTCCCATTGTTATCCTTTGTCTTGATAACATCACAGTCTTCTGTAACATCACAAATTCTAATTTTGACTGAAGTCAATCTTGTGGAGAAAAAAGCATCTCAAAGTAACCAGAACTTATTAATTTACATGTCCTGTGAGTTGACTCAGGCTTACTTATCTGAAGGTACAGTGGAGTCACATGATGAACAATGTCCCAAACTTTACAGGCTCTCCGTGTCACCTGCTCAAGCCACATGCTGTGCACCCCTGCAATGGTAATTACAGGGATTCCCATCTGTGCCTTCAAGATGCCCAGGCATCACATGGTTGCTCTGCTCTCTAGCCTGGTGCTGCAGCCCCCACCGAGGGACCAGACAGAGCCTTCACAGGGACCAAACTGCAGGATGGTCTGTAACTAGGTGGGGATGGGGCCTCTCTCCCACTTGCTGTTGGTTGGAATGGTTTAGGATGTACAAACGTGGCACTGCTGGTGCCTCTATCTGTATGGAGTTTTATAAACCAGGACGTTGGGCTTTTACCCAGACCATTCTTTCTTTCTGGGTGCCACGCAGGCATCCAGAGGGAGGGGAGTACCAGTGCCTGGTCCTGTCTTCAGCAACCAAGTCATTGTTTGGGGGTCATTTTTATTTTCTTAGGATGACTTTTTCTGGGAAGCTCTCCATCCCCTAAAACAAATATACTTCCGTCAGGTCCTCCTTACCAGTGGGCTTGAGATGTCCAGAAGGAATTTCCTGAAATGCAGTGGCAGCATGGGCTCATGTGGGGTCCCTGACACTGCTCGTTCAGTAAGCACTTGCCCAGCACATGCTAGGTGTGAAGGGTGTTCTTGCTCCTTTACTTCTCTCTTCTCTAAAGACTTCTTTCTTTGGAAAAATGGTTTGAACTAAAGAGTTGACATGTAGGACTCCTCTTAACTCAGACTGTGAAGCCATTTAAAAAAACATAATTAGAGAAGAGATATCCTTTCAGAACATGGGTTTCTCCAGCCACTGCCTTTATATGTACAGAAAGCTGTTGTTAATCAACTTTGATTGAACTGTCTGATCAGATATCTTTGCAGAGGAACAGAAATAGTTAGAAAAATGCAGAAGTAGTCAAACTCCAGAATAAGCCAAAAATGGATAATGGACAATCTAACTTTCTCCCTAGTGTTTGAGTGCATCTATGTCTGTACAGGAAAAGCATGTTTGGGCTGTTTTAGAATCATCTAGCATTCTTATCAATATGATCTTAGAATCTGAACATTATTTCAGCGACTTATTTTTCATATGTATTCTGATGCAAAATTATTTCAGTGCATTGTATAATATCATAAGTGTGAGATGATATTTATTTCTGCATGTGTATTACTATTAAAATTACCTGTATTTAAAAAAGGAGCTTTGTGTACATAGCCTTTCATAAATTAAGTGTAAACATTAATGAACTACAATGTTGATTTACTTATGACTAGGCACTAATATGTTATATATAATTGTTCATATGACATTCTCAATTTCAATAAAGTGTTCCTCTTGACATACAGATGACCAACAGACATATGAAAAGATGCTCAATGTCACTAATCATGAGGGAAATGCAAATAGAGACCACAATGAAATATATCTCACACTGGTCAGAACAGCTGTCATCAATAAATCAACAAATAAGAAATGTTGGCAAGGATGTGGAGAGGGGGAACCCTAGTGCACTGTTAGTGGGAATGCAGATGGGTGCAGTCACTGTTTAAAACCATTAGGAGGATGCTCAAACAATTAAAAATGGAACTGTCTTATGACAGGTAAGTCAAGTCCATTTCTGGGTATATATTTGAAGAAACCCCAAATATTAATTTAAAAGAATATATGCACCCCTATGTTCATGCAGTGTTATTCACAATAGCCTACCTATGGAAGCAACCCAAGTGCCCATCAATAGATGAGTGGATAAAAAAGGGTGGTACAGCCCCAGCTGGTGTGGCTCAGTGGACTGAGTGCCAGCCTGCAAGTCAAGGTGTTGCCAGTTTGATTCCCAGTCAGGGCTCATGGCTGGGTTGTGGGCCAGTTCCCTGATAGGGGGCATGTGAGAGGCAACCACACATTGATATTTCTTTCCCACTCTTTCTCCCTCCCTTCACCTCTCTAAAATAAATAAATAAAAATCTTTTTTTAAAAAATGTGGTACATTTACACAATGGGGTATTACAATGGCCATAAAAATAAAATCTTACCATTTGCAACAGTATGGATGGATCTAGAAGGTATTATGCTGGTTAAGAGAAGCCAGTTAGAGAAAGACAAACACCACGTGATTTTACTTACACGTGGAATCTAAAAAACAGTATATAAGAACAAACAAAGCAGAAACAGAATCATAGATACAGAGAACAGGCTGATAGTTGCCAGAGGGGAAGGATTTGGGGAGACTTGGTGGAAAAGGTGAAGGGGTTGAAAAGTATAGATTGGTGGTTACAAAATAGTACAGCATAGTAAATATAGTAAATAATACTCTACTAACTATGTATGGTGCCAGTTGGGTACTAGAAATATCAGGGGGCCCACTTAGTAAAATATATGATTGTCTAACCACTATGCTCTATGCCTGAAACTAATACAAAATAATATTGAATGTAAACTGTAATTGAAAAAATTAAAAAAAATTTTAAAAGAATGCTTCTTATCTAAGTGTATCCTGCAATACATGGTAGTTCTTTATGCTAATGGAAAAATATTACTGGCCTTCAAATTTGGAAATGGTAATATTGGGAAAGATGTGTAGTGATGTCTCTATGAGATCAATATATGATCAGTAGTTCACTGCACACAGTGAAAAATGCTGTAGTTACTACTGGCAGAGTCTCATATTTTTTGTAGTTTTTGTCTTAAAGTTGGTGGGTCTATATACAAATCAGTGTATGGACTTAGATAATCGATCAACAAACAGTCTAACTGATATACATGTACGTGTAGTACATTGATTATTCCTTTTATAGACCTTTCTTAAAAAAAAAAAAAGGTATGTGTTACCCCTGATTGCTATGAAGTGGTGTGGCCATCTAAAATGTGCTGCTCTCCTGTTTCTTCCTTCCATTCTAACTTGTTTGGCTCTTTAAGCTACTTGGGTTTATCTGTTATCTCCCAAAACATCAAACTTAGTCAAGGTGTGTTGGATAGCACTACCTTTCTGCATCTCCAGTCCACGCCTTTGTCAATGTCTACTGTGCTCCAGTATTAACATCCACTATGCACATTCCCCAACCGGCACTGAGCTGTGTTCTGGGGATACTGAGATCCCTGGTCCTTTGTGGTTCGGTGAGGGTGTTGGAAAAAGTTCTGTGTTGATTTTACCTGCCCAGCCTGCATTCTCTCCAATCATTTTTGTGGACCTTTGTTTTTGCTATCTATGGGCGAAACATTCTTCATAGATACAGTTATGCAAGGGTTGCCAATCAGGACCAAGTGATGGGCCCCAGACTAAGCAATGCCACTGAAACTTCCAAGGAGAAAGAATCTTGAGCAGAGGGACTGAAAGCCTGGAAATCTGTCTAGGTCATTCATCTCGATGGTGGCACCCTGAGACATCACCAATTTGTACCTGCTACCGCTATACCTGATGTTGCTCAAGTCGGCGCCCTTTGTCAGACCTTGTTCCTCAGCATTTCCTTCCACTCTGTAAACTAGCCCATATCCTTCCAATAATTTTCTTTCTAGATTACATACCAGTTGGCTCTTGCTGCTTTGTTACCAGTGAAGTACACCCCATGTAGAAACAGGTGCAATGCCATAATTCAGAACAGTAGATTCTCCAGAAAAAGTAATGCAAAGTATTGATTTGACTTTTAAGACATGTTTTTAAGTTTGCTAAGGAAACAGCGCATGTGCTGTTTATAGTAGGTTCAGGTGTTCATCTGACAACTCTTAGTTTTTGAACCAGTGGCTTCAGTGCAACAAAGACTTGTTTGTTGGCTTTCTTATTTTATTATTTGCTATGTCACTACATAGTGAACAATATGGTTTTGTAAAAGTCAAGTTTAACTCATATAGTATTTTGTGGTAGTATGGAACAAGTAAAAAAGTTTAGGTAGTAAATAACTATAGTTCATGAGCAACTAACATTTATTTTAAAGTCTCTGTAATTATGACTTTAACTGTAAACACCTTCAAGCTTTGCAAATGGAAATCACCCTTTTCAGAACATCTAAAGAACACTGACAGAATTGAAAAATGAAAAATAGTGTCATAACTAACCAACAAAAACAGGTCACACAGAAAAATGCACATTTGACGTCAGTGAAGTTCGATGGTTGTCTTTGTAAGTGTTGTCAGACAATTATGTTTTAAAATATGTTTTCCTGTAGACAATTTTAAATGCACAGATAATGTAAAAATATTATAATGAATCTCCCTGTACTTATTGTTTTGCTTCAGCAAGAACTAACTCATAGCCAATTTTATTTCTGTACTCCCCACTGAGGTAAGGAAGTATAACCCCCTCTCTGATTATTTTGGAGGAAATCCCAGACTTCCTACCACTTCATCTGTAAATATTCTAGAATGCAGGTATAAAACAACATTTCTCTCTCTTTTTCTCAAACATGCTATAACATAATGATCACATTGAAAAATAAGTTAATGATCATTCCTCTTCAGTATCAATATTCAATCAGTATTCTTGTATCCTGTATGTTCTTTTGTGGGAGATCCTTTTGGCCCCATCTGATTTCAGCCTCAGTTTTGTGTGACCTTAGGTAGTGTCTTACTCTGCATGTGAGTCCCATGTCTTTCTGCACCACAAGAGACAGCACACTATTGGGTACACAATGCATCCCCAAAGAGGGGGTCATAAAAGCAAGGGGAAACATTGAAATAATAGGGAGCAGGTGCCTGTGGAGTGGGCTGTGATCTCCTGTCCCACAAGAAGACAGTTACTGGTAGCCTGCCAAGTGCTTCCCAGTGGCCCATGCAGAATCAGCCCCTACAGGTAGGCAACATCCTTAATATGCCTTAATGTTGGCTTTTTTCCTTCGTAGTAACTCTTTGCCTGGTCCCCCAATTCTGTTTCCTGGAGTCACAGCTCAAGCTCTTGAGAAATGCAAACTATGATACCCTAATAACATCACAGGGTGGGGCAAAAGTAGGTTTACTGTTATTCATATGGAAAGTAATACAATAATTAATACATAATAATACAAGAATAAACTCTGTATTTTGCATACCCACAACCTACTGTTGCCTCATCTTGTATATTTATTGATGTGTCTCTTAATTTTCTTTTTTAAAATTGTGGTAAAATACATATGACAAAGTTTGTCATCTTAACCTTGCTTAAATATACAGGTCAGTGGTATTAAGTACATTCACACTGTGCAAGCCTCTCCACCATCCACCTCCAAAACTCTTCATTTTGCATACCTGAAACCTGTATCCATTAAACACTGACTCCCCATTCCTTCCTCTTCGCAGGCCCTGGCAGCCACAATTCTATTTTTTGTCTCTATGAATTCCACTGCTCTAGGTTCCTTATGTAAGTAGATCATACAATATTTATCTTTTTGTAACTGGCTTATTACACTTAGCATAAGGTCCTCAAGTTTTATTCATGTTAGATAGCGTATGCCAGAACTTCTTTCCTTTCTAAGACTGAGCACTATTCCATGGGTTGTCTGTGCCACATTTTGTTTCTTCATTTCTCATTTAATGGACACTTGAACTGCCTTCACCTGTTGGCTATTGTGAATAATGCTGCTATGACCATGGGTGTACAAATAATCTCTTTGAGATCTTGCCTTCAGTCCTTTTGGCTATGTGCCCCAAAGTGGAATTGCTGGGTCAGGTAGTGATTCCATTTTACATTCTCATCAAGGGTACACAGGGTTCCAATTCCATTTTTTCACATCCTTACCGATACTTGTTATTTTCTGTTTATTTTTCAATATAGTCATTCTAACAAGTGTGTTTTAATTCTCATCTAATCAATAAGATCCTTATTTATCTTTCTGTTTTTATGTGTGTCTTCTTCTTTCTCTCTTTTTAAAAGAAAGATGTCATCCAGTTTTTCCATAACCAGGGTTCCTCTGATTACCAATTCACAATGCAAGACTTAGGAAAACCCATTAGTCCTGAATTTGAATCAGAGATATCAGAACATATAGTCATGTGATATGTTTTAGCTTTTTCTCAAATTATGTATTTCCTACCTTTGTTCCTTCTAAAGGCCTAGAACAAAGGCCAATGCATGCAGCAAATAAGCACCACTAGCTCCTAGTTCTCACTATGTTTAAACCATAACTTCTTGAAGAAGAGGCTAATTTCAGGTCTGGAACAGGAAATGCATAAGATGAGCATGGAGATCTTGTCATACTTGAAAACAAAGTCTCTGTCAAAGACTACTGAGATCATTTCAAAAGGACTCGGGCATCTACATGAGCAGGTGGACCCTAGTTAAGATGAACTAATTTGCGCACACCTAAAGATAATCGTTCCTATGGGTTAAAACATATAAATATATTTAGAGACACTAAAATAAATAAAAAAGAAAAATTCATTAGTTACCTTCAGATGATTCTATGGCTCTAATTTATTATTTTGAAAGCTGGTGAGTCAATTAATAGACTCAAGTTTTGCTTCTGCTTTTTCCTATACTAACTACCAGAGGTAATCGAATTATTTATGATATAGTCTTTCTTTATAAGTATTCCAGTTAATAAATGAAAAAATGTTGCAGTAGCATTTGTGACTCCTAATTACCTGATAGAGCTGGGCATTGAGTAGCAGGGCCTGCTCCCACCAGGGAATATTGGTGACCAGGCTTGATGTGCCTCCCAAGAGAGCTCGCAGAAGCCCTTCTGAAGGAGTCTGGCCAAAAAATAAAACCTGAATCTCATTAATCCTGTAGATATACCTTCCAAATTATAAGAAATGTGGATCAAAGGGAACAATTACATTTTTTATATAATTAACTTCAGAAAAAGTAATAGACATTGAAACTATGAAAAAATTATTGCTTAAAGTAAGCCTAGACTTTTCCAGAAATTTCACACAAAAGCACATTAAGCGTTTACCTGGTTCAGATTTTCATCTCAGGAAGGGGTTAATCTTAGTGGCAAAGGAGACTTTTTAAAAGAGGTTGGCACTTAACATGATGCCTATTATTTCTCCTGACATCTTACCTTCTTATCTGGCTTTTGGTTCTGTGGAATGAGATCAAAGAAAATGGTGAGCACTCTGTAGCACTTTGTGCTTGGTTTTAGTCGTTGCAATTTGATTCAGATATTTTTGAATGTTTTCCTCTCTGAAAAAGGGAAAAGAAAGAGTGTGACTCCAATAAGGGGCCAACAGGGACAGGAGCAGTTAAATTGGATTCTATAGTGTTCAGTTTCCTGGCTACAAAAATAATCCAGTTAATAATCTTGTCTTCTGACCTTGCGTAGTCTGATATCTTGGCTCCCTTTCTGTTGAATGCACACATCTTTTACTGAATAGTAAAAATCCGAAAAGTTTGAAATGCCAACTTCAAAGTTATTTGTTTTGCTTAAAAACCAAGAAAGAATTCTAAAAGTTCTCCCCAATGTCAAGTCTAGGAATGTTTGGATATTATTCACTTTAATGATTTATACAGAATTCTTTCTGTATGAGACTAAGCTGCAAACTGCAAGATGCCACATGATGAATCCTCATTTGAAGGCAAGTTATTTATTGCTTGTTTCAAATCTGTTCATGACTAATACTTATTGCTGCAGATTTATTGTGTGGTGCCAGTTTACCCCTTCAAACATTTAATAATTATTTATGAAATATCTATTAAGCGCCAGCTCTGTGCCAGATATTGTACTGGGTCATAGAGCTATAGCAACAGATGAAATCTACACATTCCCTCCTCTCCAGGGGGTTATAGTTTTGTGGGTTTTCCAGGAAAGCACATGCCAAGGTGGACTAAGAAGTACACAGATTTATTGGAGAAAATACCCATTAAAGATCATGCAGAAGGGAGTGGGAGTAGATCATGATGAAGTTCTGACTGTGTTGCAAGAAGAGAGGAAGGAAGGAGGATTGGGTAGAACTTAAGTCTATAGTGTAGCTCTGAGAAACTCTTAGCTAGGCTGATGAGAAGCCCTAAGCAAAAATTGCTCTTTAGAGGAGTCCCACTCTGTCCACAAATGGCCCAGCTCTAATACCTCTGCTGTGCTTAGTCATTGACTCTGAGCAGCCCTGGTAAAATATGACCTTGGTGTGAATGGCATGATGAATCCAATGGGTGTGGGAGCTTGAGGCTGTCAGCTAATTACACAGGTTCTTTCTTAAAAGGTGATCTAACGGGTGCATTGCCATGGCTTTGGAGAAGCCATGTGGGGAAGTGCAAACACTGAACAAATGGATACAAGTTGAGGTAAAGCATGTTACAATAGGTATATCTTGGGGCTATTTGATGGTATAGAGCAGAGGAAGTTTATCTGCTTTCATTTTTCTTCCCCTGTTCTGCTCTGTGTCATAGGAAACAATGTTATCCAGTTTCCCTTTTCCCTTTCAGGTAAGCTCAGCCAATGGGAGGCACTGGAGGAGTTTGAAAGGTAGAGAGAAGGAGAATTCAGTGTATCGTCCCCATTCTCTATTTGTCTCATCTATTCTCCACAGCAATGAGTGCATCTCTTCAGAGTTTCCTGCTCCTACCAGAAAGTTCCTCACTCTGTGGTCCTAGCTTCCTCTGACCAGCCATGGTCTCTGGGACACTGCTTGTTGCCATGTAGAGATAATAGTAACTTCCTACTGTTCCTAATCTTTGGCCCCCTTGTACACTGTTTATTTTCTGAACTTTTTCATCTCCTTTATAAATGTTTCTTGTTCTAAATCCCCTCTGTTTTAAATACCTAGAGAGCTCTCATTTCCTGGTTATACCCTGACTACTAGACCTAGTGTGGAAGATGCCGGGAAGATTTTCCTAATGCAGACCTGCAAGCTAACACCTGAGAGATGAGTAGGAGCTATTCATGGTGGGCTGACCACAGTACTATCATTGGTACAGTATCTTTTATTTTAGGTGATCTGTTAGTTTTCAAATAGCATAATGGCTAAAAGTACAGATTCTGGAGCCAAAATGCTTTGGGTGCAAATCATAGTATCTGCCACTTTCTATAGATGTGACCTCAGGCATTTTACTAAGTTCCTTGTTCTTCAGGGTCTTCTTTTGCAAGATAATAATAATATCTTCATCTATGGAAACTATGCAAAGTAAATAAGTTAGTATAGATAGACAAGTTAGTGTCTGATAATATTCTTTTTCATATGCATGACAAGTCCTTGCAGAAGCTTTCCTATGCTAATATGCACTCATTCTTCAGGAGGAGAATATTGTATATAAGGGTAGGTGACCTTTATTTTCATCTAGAATCTAATGCTTCAGGGAAAATGTCTGAGGTAGCTCACATTTTTTTTTTGTTACTTATTCTAGGTCACCTTTTTTTTTCCTGCCTAGTTACTTGTAGGTTCCTTTCTCCTTCTAGAAATCTAATAATTTACTTAGGATATGTCAGGGTGTTGGGCACTTTTAATAAGTTTGGATTGACAAAGAGGTATGTTCTATCATTTTGCAGGTTTATTCATGTCTTCCTTTGAGGAGAGGGTTTTTTTCTTTTCTATTATATAATTAATGCATTTTTCTGTTGTATTACATAGTCTGGGGGAAGCCAGCATTTTCCTTTCAATTTACAAATTGACTTAATGGGTTCACTGACATGTTACCATATAAAGCATCAGGCCATTATTACCAAGGCAATTGTTTATGGCACATAGCATCAAAAGTAAGACCAAGATTATTCTACCTTATTTTTTTGTGGACATTTTATGACCACTCTGATATAGGTGGGCTCTGTCCAGCTGCTGGCCAGTGTGTGATCACCTGGAATCTGCTTGCTCAGTAAGGAAGCTGCATTTGCTCTCACGGTCTATCATTTACTCTCTGCTTCTGCCCACCTATCTCTGTCGTTAGCTCTCCTTCCTTTGGAACAGTCTGGGGTTCACTCACTTCCAATGCTAGGTTTTACCCAGTGATGTAATTCTGTGCTGTGCCAATAATGAGCTACACATATCTATACGTCACATGGCAAAGATGTTTGGGATTTATTTGCTCACTCTAGAGATCTGATCTCTCCTGTCTGCGTCTGCAGGTGGAAGTACATGCTCTGGAGTGGCGAACAAAGGAACATCTTGGGAAGGAGTGTCACAATCCAGGGTCCCTGGGCTTTATGGCAAAGGCATGGTAGTTAAGAGCATGGACTCTGGAGAAAGATACAGTAGGCTCAAGTCTCTGTCTATTCTTCCCCCAACTGTGTTCTTTGATTAATCACTTAACCCTGCTAAACTTTAGATTACTAATCAGTAAAATGGTTTTGATAATAATAGTTTCTTCGTAGGGCCATTGGTGATGATTAAATTAGATAATGCTTTGCACATTCCCTGGCACATAAAAAATATTAAATATACCTACATTATTACTATGGTCATCATTATTATTATTGGCCAATATACACTTACTCTCTTTTAAGATGATGAATTTGACTTGTTATTCTCATATTTGGCTCTCAAGGGAAACAACCCACAATCTGGGTAGAAACATCAATGAACTGGACATTTGAGCTAGGATTCTGTTTTTCACAAGAGTAAACTGGAGGGGAATGCTGGAAAGCTCTATTTCTTAAATCACTTTGGATTGGTGTATTCTATTTTCTCCTCAAGGAAGATCAATTATCCAGATGTCAGATTTCTGCTGCTTGCTCTTCTATTCTATCCTTTATCTCCAACTTTTCATTTCTTTTTTATTTACCTTTTATTTCTGAAAGCATGTGCCAAATCTCTCTTCACATCCCAGATTTAATGTTTTGCAAGGTCAGTTTAGTCTTTTACAGCTTAGAGTGATATTTTAAATGCCATTCATGGCATTATTAGTTACCTTACATGCTTCATTTTTTTCCCTAATTCAGTCACTCCCTTTCCAAAATATCTTCCCATATCTTATCTTTTATTTTAAATATTATAAAAACAATGTTCTACAATGTTTGAATGTTTGTTTCATGGAACAATTCTTTTCAAAAACATACCCTTCCAGCTTTATCATGTTATCTTAATTTTCTTGCCAAAACTTAATTTTCTTGCCAAAAGTTAACACTGTTTGTGTATACTTATCCTTGATGGAAGGCAGGTCTATTTTGATCTAGTTGAACAAAAAATTAAGATGGTTCAGTCTCCTTGGGTTTGCTTACTGCTTTGCTTGATGTTTTTCATTCCTCCTTTTATGTCTTACGATAAAAAGAGGAGATAATATAAATTCATATTAATGATTTGGTTATTAGTCAGATGGAGAGGGATGGAGAGATAAACTGGGGCATGGATAGTCCCAGGAGACAGAAATTTAGATCCCCGATTTCTATGTCTGATTTTCCCTGTGATGTACTATTGCTTTTAGGTACATGATAACATTTGCCTGTTGTCTCTCTGCCAATCTGGGCAAATGTCATTTTGTTTTATGAAAATGCCTCTGAGTCAGAGTGAACTTGTCAGTTAGTGAGAAGCTGCTGTCTGCTCTCTTTCGTGTGGCCTCATATTTCCTCCACCTGGTGTTGGTGCTTCTGCATTGGGATGCTTTTCATGAAGCACTGAAACTGACTGTAAGACAAAGAGTTCCTATTTTTCCTACAATTCTTTTTTCTCCTCTCCTCTCCTCTCCTCTCTTCCCCTCCCCTTCCCTCCTCTTCTTTCTCTTTTTAGGAAAAATTCCCATTCAATTCAGAAAAGTATTCCATCACATTGGGTAGGGGGTGGGGATCCATTAACAGGAAATTGGGGTCAGCTAAAATCTCTGTCTCTCTCTACCTGACATAGTTAGATCCCATGACCCTGAGGCAGTAGTGTGTGAGGTCCAGATGGAACTGTCCTCTGTCCCTTGTCTCACTTTCTTACAATTCTTCATAGTTGGGTGAGGGCACTTGGCTGAGTTGGGGCCGAAAGGCATATTCTTGCTGACTGGGCTATGTGAGCTGGAGCAAAACTGCTTCCACCCACAAGAAGAAGCACGATCTAAAAATTTTTATAAATACATGGTTTACTTGACCAGGCTGGGGACTTGAGTCCCTGGAGACAGGATGGTATTTATTTCTAATTTGCAAGAAAGGTTAGCACAAGCCATTTATGGCCCTTGTGATGTTAGGTGAGTATGTGAGCTGTTTCCTTGACAAGGAAATCATCAGTTAGCTCTTGATGCCTTGCTTCACTCTTGTTCTGTCTGGACTGTCTCTGGGAGAACTTTCTTAACACACTTTGCTTATTTTTCAGCTGGGGTGAATAAAGGAGTTTTGACCCACTTTTCTGTTCTCATCTTCCTGAGAAGTCCTTACTTTACTTTTTAAAATGTATTAATTAGTAGAAAAACTTACATAAATAGACTTCCAGCCAAGATGGAGGCATAGGTAGTCGCACTGTGCCTCCTCACGCAACCAAAACTAAGGACAACAAAAATTGAGAAACAAGAGACAACCAGAACAGAGAGAAATGAACTGAACAGAAGTCTGACAACCATTCATCCTGACCGGTAAGGAGCAGAGGAGTGGGAGGCCTGCGGAGAGGGGTGGAGGGGTCCCGGTGGGAAGAAGCGGTGACTGGCAGACGCGGGCGCGCAGGGCGCAGATGCCAGTTTGCGGGCCCCAGAAGCACAGGGGCAGCTGGCGGACCGGTGGCGGACCCTGGGTGCGGGAGGCAACAAGCAGACCTGGTGAGGCTCGCAAGGCAGCTGGCTGGCTGCAGCCACACATTCACACCCAGACAGACTAAGCAAAAATGGGCAGCAACACAGACCATGCAACCAAGGGCCCCAGCACCAGAAAACAAAGCCTAAGGGCACCAACTGAAAACACCTGCGGGGGTTGAGGCCAGGAGATTCTCTCAGCCTCACAGGAGGCTCCTCAGGGAAACCCACAGAGTCTGAGAAAATGCACAGGCCCACCCACCTGGAATCCAGCACTGGAAGGGCCCAATTTGCCTGTGGGAAGCAGCAAAGGGGACGGAAGTCCTAGTGAGAGTGGAGCTGTAGCCACTGTTCCCTCTCAGACCCTGTCCCCACATACAACGTCACAACCCAGCGACTGGGGTGCCCTGCCCTGGTGAACACCTAAGGCTTCACTGCCTGTTCGTAACAGCTGCAACCAGACCAAAGGAAAATAAAAAAATAAAAAAGATAGCTCAAACAGAAGTAAAAGCCCAGAACCGATTTTTTTTAAGTGACCGAGAGATAGCCAACCTCTCAGATGCACAGTTCAAAGCACTGGTTATCAGCATGCTCACAGAATTGGTTGACTTTGGTCATAAATTAGATGAACAAATGCAGGCTACGATAAGAGAAATGAAGGAAAACGCACAGGGAACCAATAGTGATGGGAAGAAAACTGGGACTCAGATCAATGGAGTGGACCAGAAGGAAGAAAGGAACAACCAAACAGAAAAGAATGAAGAAACAAGAATTCAAAAAAAATGAGGAGAGGCTTAGGGACCTCCAGGACATCTTTAAACGTTCCAACATCTGAATTATAGGGATACCAGAAGGGGAAGAGGAAAAACAATAAGTGGAAAAGTTATTTGAACGAATAATAAAGGAGAACTTCCCCATTCTGGCAAAGGAAATAGACTTTCAGGAAGTCCAGGAAGCTCAGAGAGTCCCAAAGAAGTTGGACCCAAGGAGAAACACACCAAGGCACATCATAATTACATTAGCCAAAGTAAAAATGAAGGAGAGAATCCTAGAAGCAGCAAGAGATAAGGAGACAGTAACCTACAAAGGAGTCCCCAGCAGAATGTCAGCAGATTTCTCAAAAGAGACCTTGTAGGCAAGAAGGGCTGGAAAGAAGTATTCCAAGTCCTGAAAGGCAAGGACCTACATCCAAGATTGCTCTATCCAGCAAAGCTTTCATTTAGAATGGAAGGGCAGATAAAATGCTTCTCAGATAAGGCCAAGTTAAAGGAGTTCATCATCACCAAGCCCTTATTATATGAAATGTTAAAGGGACTTATGTAAGAAAATGAAGATTAAAAATATGAACAGTAAAAAAAGACTTCAAACTCACAGTTAGTAACAACCATACCTAAAACAAAAGCAAACTAAGCAAACAACTAGAACAGGAACAAAACCACAGAAAGGGAGATCACATGGAGGGTTAGCAACAGGGAAGTGGGAGGAGGAGAGAGGGGGAAAAGATATAGAGAATAAGTAGCATAGACAATAGGTAGAAACTAGGGGGAGGGTGAGAATAGTATGGGAAATGTAGAAGCTAAAGAACTTATGACACATGGACATGAACTAAAGGGGGGAATGTGGGTGGGAGGGGGTGGGCAGGGTGTAGGGGAGTAAAGGGGGAAAATGGGACAATTGTAATAGCATAATCAATAAAATAAAAAAAGGGAAAAAAAGAAAAACTTACATAAATAAATAGATAAAGTACCAGCGAACTATCTTACTTCCATCCCTACCCCCAGTTTGCTGAGTTATTACTTCACTGCCATGGGTAACCACTGTTAACAGTTATGCTTCCTTCCATAATTCATTTATGCATATCCAAGCAAAGACAAATATAAATTTTTTCTTATTTCCCATATTTTTTGTAATTTAAAAGATTTTATTTAGTCATTTTTAGAAAGAGGGGGAGGGAGGAAGAAAGAAAGAAAGAGAGAGAAATATCTATCAGTTACTCCCCATACACCCTCAAATAGGCACCTGGTCCACAACCCATGCATGTGGCCTGAATGGGGTTCAAACCATCAACCTTTTGGTTTGCAGGATGATGCTCAATCCACTGAGCTGCACCAGTCAGGGCTTCCTATTTTTTTTTTTTAACAAAAAAGGTATATCTTGCCCTGGCTGGTGTGGCTCAGTGGAGTGAGTGCTGGCCTGCGAATCGAAGGGTCAATGGTTTAATTCCCAGTCAGGGAGCATGCCTGGGTTGCAGGCCAGGTCCCCAGTAGGGGGTGCACAAGAGGCAACCATACACTGATGTTTCTCTCTATCTTTTTTTTTAAAGGTATATCTTGTGGCCTACATTTGAATTTTTGCTTCCATATAACAATACCCTCAAGGACTTTTCAAATTTGGATAAAATGATTCCTCATTCTTTTATCTAGTTGCATAATATTTTGTTGTATGGATAATTTATTTAACCAGCCTCCTGTAGATAAACATTAAGGATGTTTCCAATCTTTTGTTCTTAAAAATAATGCTATAATGAATAACCACATAAGTTATTTGTTTTGCACATGAGAAAACTATGTCTATAAGATAAATACACACAAGCAGAAGAATTGTGTCAAATGGTTTTTGAATTTGTAATATTGATAGATATTGCTAAATTAGCATTCACATAATTTCATCAATTGATATGCCTACCAATAAAGTTTTAACATGTTTTTTTTTCCCATTACAGTCTTGCTAGGATAGAGTATTATCAAGCTCAAGATTTCATTTATGCTGAAAGGTAAGAAAGGGCATTATGGGGTCATTTTAATTTACATTTGTCTTACTGTGAGGGAGATTGAATATCTCGTAGGACTATGAGTCATTTTTATTTCACTATCTGTGAGGTATGTTTATATTCTTTTTTCTTAGGTTATTATTTTTATCTAGTTAAATCAATTTTTAGGAGCATTTTATATATCAATGTAGTTTCTTTTTTCTATTATATGTTGTAAATATTATTTTTTTTGTTACCAGTTTGTTTTTTGTCTTTGGCCTTGTTTTTATTTTATTTTGCCAGGATGAAATCTTTTTATTTCAGTTAATAAAAATTATCAATCTTGTTTTGTTTATAGCTTCTGGATTTTGAATAATACTTTGAAAGAAATCTTTAAAACTAAGTTTATAAAAAAACTCACATAATTTTCTCCTATGATGTAATTATTTGCATGTAAATCTTTGAGTGATTATAATTTGTCTTGTTAAAATATATAAGGTACAAGTTATAATTTTTTCCAAGATAGCTGCCCACTCTGAAGAGGAATGAGATAGGAATTCCCACTGTTACCACTTCTGTTCACCCTTTTCTGGAAGTGATAATCTGTGTATTTACACTAAAAAAAGACAACAGATGTACACAAATTTTAAAGACAGTTTTTTAAAAAATCACTATTTATAGATGATATGATTGTATACACGAAGAACCCAAGAGAATACATTTACAAAGGAATACAAAAAAAAAGATATTAACTAAAGTAATGCAGTAAAAATCTAATATATATAAATCAATAACATTTATAGAGAAATAAGAACCAGTTTTAAGACCTAATATAATTTTTAAAATCCCACATATAATAGCAACATAAAAAAAATAAAATAACTAGGGGTATACTTAATAAGGGATGTGCATGAGTTATATTTAAAAAGTTTGGAACAGTATTATTAAAGGCACCAAAAAACTGCTGAACAAATTGAAAGATACCATATTTTGTCATATATAATGTACACCTTTTTGCCCAAATTTTTGAGGAAGAAATAAGGATGCACATTATACATGGGTAGTACCTTAAATACCTTTGTATCTGCTCTTATGTTTCATAATTGCTTGTTACATAAATGTTTTTGTAACATAGTGTGTTCAAAAATAAATGCTGAAATTCCTTTGTAATACAAAAAACAAGTAACTAGATTTAAATTAAAAATGTTGTATTAAAACTTAAAACAAAAGATTTGTTTCCCAAAAGTTTGGGCCAAAAATGTGGGCGAGCATCATACATGGCAGAGATAGTATAGTAACAGCCAACAAGGATAGTATGTTAATAAAAAATTGGCATGCCAATAAAAAGATCAATAGTATACTTTTAAAAAATACATATTGATGCAAAAGGATACTTGGAAAAACAAATGTAAGTAACTAGTAAAATTCTGGAAAAGTAGAACACTGAAGGGGGACCAGCACTACCAGATATTAAACCTATTATAGAACCATACTTCTTTTTAACTTTATTTTTATTGTTGACATTATGACTACACCCAGCCCCCACCTCCCCTTCCCTCTGGCCATTAGTTTGTACGGAACTTCAAAACTGAATGCAGTGTGCTCCCAGTGCATAAACAGACCTGAAGAGTAAATAAGATCAGAAATGGACTCTACAATCCAATGGAAATTCTGTATGTGATAAGGGTATAGTCTCAGCCTAGTGAGGAAAAGGTAATGTTAGAACAACTCATTCATTTTAAACTGCAAGTTGTGCCTCATCTGATAGTCACAGTAAAAATGGTAAAATACATCACAAGAGCCTCACATCCTGAAAAAGTTAATGAGGTTGAAGGTGCACTTTGGGTTCTAACTTAACCCACAACATTGGGAAAGAAATAATGTTTCTATGCCAAAATAAAGCAAGTTGCCAAATTCCATCTAAAGAGATCAGGAAAGAATTTTTGTGTACTGGTTTTCCACTCCCCAGTGTGTAGGTATATGAAAGGGGAGAATAATTAGACTTTTTACAAAGGCATAGCAGATTTGATACGTCTAACTTCTAGGCATCATTTGTAAAAACTGGTCTTAAAAATCCACTGTGCTTATTGGGGAAACAAGGTGGCATTCTTGAACACTTTTTAAAATACCTGTTTCACTCAGCAACAAGGGCGTCCAGACTTTTGGCGTCTGAGGGCCACAGTAGAAGAAGAAGAGTCGTCTTGGGCCACACAGTAAGTACGTTGTGACATGTAATCACAAAACAATAATGTTTTGAGTAAATTTATGATTTTGTGTTGTGCTGAATTCATAGCCATCCTGGGCTGCAGATTGGACCCCTTTGGAAAAGAAACTTTATAGGATAATAGGATAACTGCCCCTTATTATTTTACAAATAATTTTGCTTTATTCTAATACTATTGTGAAAAAGCCATGTAGGCCATTTTGAGTTCTCCAACTGGTAGGATAGGAGGGGAGGCAAGCTGTGTGCAGTGTTAATTGCTTTCATTAGCACTCAGGAATTCTTCGGGAAATAGTTTGGCTTAGCAAAGCTGCTCCAGGTTTTTCATCTCCAGGTGTTCTCATTCCAGGCTTCTTGCTTTATTGCCTTGCTTCCCTAACTTCACTTTCGCCCATTTTCTAGGTTAAATTTGAATAAAATTTCTTCAGATCTTTTTGAGATATTGGGCAAGATAGCAGTGTTGCAGAGATTAACTAATTCAGGGTCTCAAAGTCGTTTGATTCAGGGTGCAGTATAAATGCAAAGCAGGATGCACCGTAAAGCAAAATGCTAATTATTGCAGGCAATGCAGATGCTACTTTTAAAGGTACCAGATGTGTATCGCCTCTCAGTATCCTGGGCTGGCTCCTAGAAAAGAACATGAGGCATGTGGATGGTATAAACTGAGTAAAACAAATCACTCGGAAGAATAAAAACCACTGAGGAAGCAGAGCTACAATTATCCCCAGAAAAATTAGAATGCCACTTCCTGGAAGACAGCCAGGTGGAACGGGCAACAAAATATCTGATAAAATACTGGCTCCAAGAAAAAAATTTTAACACTGATGAATTAAGCTTTTGCTTGTTTTCTTTGTACATTGTTGTATGGTTTAATAAGGGGTTGGAATATCACTTAGAAGATTTGGACACAATTCAATCTAAGTTATGAGAATTTTTCAAGATAATTTTTTTCTAGTGTAGGCTCAGGATTTCATAGCAAAACTGGATGTTTAGTTTGTTATGTGCTATGAATTTATCATGTGCTGTGAAGACAAAGTAAACACATAAGTGTTCATGGGGAACTTGAATTGCTCGCAACTATCCATAGGATTAAGTTAGTCTCTTAACTTGTTTGTATCACATGTCCCCAGATGTCTATTTCCAGTAAGAACACATCAATTCAGGCCAACAGATTAGAGGGAATAGAAAAGTAGGAATATGCTAACTACATGGATAAATACAGTCATTCCAATTAGACATAAAAATATCCCTGTAGCTATGTCAAAGGAGACCTAGTAAGCTACATAATTTTTGTTACTTAGAAAGGAGGAAGCATATCAATACTTCAAAAGAAGTAGTTTTAACATTCGATTCTGAATGAGATTTAATACATGGGATCTAGCAATATAATGTACTGTTTTTGATGACAGTTTGATAAAAGTAAAGAAGAAATTTGAAGTATAAATTTGACTCATTCTGAAAATCACAAAATCCTATTATTGAATATGGAAGATAAAAAAACCTACAACTTCACATCCATTTAGTGCTGGGACCTTTTATCTTGTGGAAGAATTGTCTGTATAGCTCTTGCAGGGTTCCCAAAGTCTGATATAAATACAGAAACAGACAAAAACAAAAGTTCTGGAATGTTTAAAAATCATCCTATACAGAAATATTTATCATTCCAGCTAAAAGGAGCTTTATAGTAGTATAATTTTTAAAATGTTACTTCTCTATCTTCAGTCCATCTAGCATAATTCCATCCATGACATTTAATATTTGAACTGTCCCCTCACAACTAGAACAACCCAGCAGGTACATAAAGTCCCGTGAGTGGATTGGCAGTTTCAGGGACTGAGTCGGGCTACCCACACGGACAGTGAAGGTGGCGAAGGAAAAGAACAATCTCTTCAGGTCTCCCCCATACCCTCCCTTTCACTCTCAGCAGATACCCTTACTCCCTCTTTCAGAGGCAATGGAAGCTGTTACTCAGAAAAATCCTTCACTGCTTGCTCTGCCCCTGCCAACTGTCTGCCTTTCACACTGGTTCCTTCCCTCTGCTAAAAGATAAGCTGAGGCATAGTAAACATTTTAAGAGTTTATTTGAACAAAAATCAATTTGAATTGGGCAGTACCAAAGTGGAAGTGGTTAGAAGCATTCCACAAACAGAAGCTGGGGAGGGACTTTTATGGAGAAAAGGAGGAAGCAAAGGCCAGGCAATTATTGATTAGCTATAGTTTAAAGCCTAGTTGGCTGTTTGTGATCGGTTGTCCTTAGGTTTCGGTTTTGTAACCTTGAGACATGTACAAGCTTCAGTTTCGGCTTGCTCATATGGGCCGCCTTGGCTTTAGAGTCACCTCGGTCTAATGGACTCTTCGTTTAGTTAATTTAACATCTCCTGTCACCTGGGCCAAAGGATCCCCCTCCACCTGGAATCTCATCCCTCCGCTTTCTCCAGGATCTCTGTTGGTTCCTCTCCATCGGTCTTTGTACTCACATCTTTGTACAAAAGTGATGATGAAGATGATGGCAACTGTACTCTTCTGCCCAATGTCCCTTTCCCCTTCCTGGTCAAACCTTCTAATGTTTTTATCCTGTTTCCACCGTCTCACCTCCTGCATTTCCTTCAATTTGCTGCTATCTGGCTTCTCCCTCCATCTGCATGAAAACAACTGTTGCCCAAGTCGCTACAGCCTGCAGGGCCTCCAGGACACTTGTGGTTTTGCAGTAGCATTAGATCTCCCCCCGCCCGCCCCCCATCTCCACACTTTGCTCTGCTTTGAGACACATTGCTCTTTGGAGGTCCCACTACTCTGATACCTTGTTCCTGGTGTCCTTGGGGCTTCTGTTCTGCCAATTTCTTAAGTGTTGATTGTCTTCCCACCTTCTTTTAATTTCATACCGCGCTCTTACTGTGGGGGATCTTATCCTCTCCTATGTTTTTAATTACTATTTCTCTCTTGAACTTCATATTTTCACATCCAGCTGCCTTCTGGTCATCACCTGCTGGGTTGACATAAGACCCCCTAACTACAGCATGTCCAGGCCTGAGCTCCTATCTTGTCTCCTAACTTGCCCCTTCTGCATGCCCTGCATTACCATTCACTCAGAAATGTGGGCGTCATCTTCAACTTCCCACTTTCGCCGACCCTACCTCCAGTCAGTCACTAAATCGGTTGGTTCTGCCTGCAAACTGCTCTCAAACGTGTGCTGTTTCCTCCAGCTTCCTTGCTACTGTCTTGGAACCAAGCAATGACTACTTCTCACCTAGATCCCTGCTGTCGCCTCCTTGCTTCCCTGCCCCAGGCCTTGCTCCTCCCTCACTGGGTCTCCCATGGCCAGAGAGCCTTGGTACAAAACACATCAGATTCTATCATCTCATGCTTAAAAACCGTCAAAGACTTTCCATTCCTCCCATGAAGAAGTTAAAACTCTTTGATATGGCTTATAAGACTCTTCATGATCTCATTTTCATTTCCCTCTTTGGCCTCATTTTTTTAAGTATAAAATTTTTTAAGCCACAGGGAATTTACTTCACTTCCCCAACATACGTGCGCAGCATCCGTGGATAGGAGCACAGACTTTGGTCCCAGACTACTTGGGTTCAAATCCCTCCATCACTTAATGATGTTATAGCCTCAAACAAATCACTTAACTTCTTTGCCTCAGTTTCTCCATCTATAAAATAGGATGATAATAGGGTTGTCGTGGGGTGTAAATGAGTCAATGAGGGTAAAACACTGAGAACAATGCAGGGGTGTAATTAGCATTCAATAAACACTACCTCCTATCATTATCATTGGCCTGAAACACTGAACATACTGTATTTACCCTACATTTGAAATTCAAAACAAAAAAATTCTAAAGTACATTTAGCTAATAAGTAACCCTAACAAAGGTGTGGGTTTTTTTCCTCAATGATTGCTACTTTGATCTTTATTTGAAATACTATACTGGGAAAAAAAAACACCCTGAAATTTTGTTGCTCTTACTTTGTTGGGCATTGGACCTGTGCTTAATCTGCATTTTTGACCCAATGCATGCCTTCCCCCACCTTTTAAAAACCAAACCTCATTCCTCACTTAGGTCTCCAGTTACATGTTAGTTCTTCACGCCCCCGCCCCCCTGCCCTTTTCAGACAGAGTTAGAGGAAGAGACAAAGAGAGAAAGAGATGAACTTTGATTTATTGTTCCACTTTTCATACGTTCACTGGCTGATTCTTGTTGCAACCCTGGCATATCAGGGCAATGCTTAGTCACACAGCAAGGGCACATCTTAGCTCTTCTTAAAGGCTGTCTCTGACCTGGGACCTGAGCGGGCCCCCTTCTTATGCACTCTCACCATGTGCTGGAGCCCCCTAACTTGGCACCTGCCATTCTGTGTTGTAACTTCCCCTTGTTTGTCCTGTCTCTCATGATAATGCCCCAACTGTGAAGGCACTTACAGCATTGTTATGCCCCAGGCCTGGCAGCTATGTGCTTAGTAAGTCAGTGCCCCAAACCTCATTTTTCTTTAGGCATCATTCACTAGAGCAGAGGTAACTTGGTGTAAGGATAAATTCACCTATTTAAAGATACAAATTGTTTATTTTTACAGTAAGGCTGCTCTGCCTTAAATACCACTCATACTCAAAGAATTACTAACTTGATCTTTGCTGTTTTCAAATTCAAATAACAAAAGTGAGGCAACAGTTTCTAAGAGTGAGTGTTTAAAAACCTTTTCAAAATGTGTCGAGGCTTTCTCTGTGCTGGGTAAGAGAATGAGACATGGAGGTGTTGATCTTGAATCTGTTGTATTAAGTCTATCCCAAGATCCTTAATGATGGGAATCTCAGTCCTAGGCTGACTGTAGAGAAAAATTTTCTGGCTGTAGCCCATGAAATCAGGGCCTAAGGACAATTCTCTGTTTATCTGCATATAAGCAGCTCCTGTGTTCCAGACTCCAAGGTCCCTAGGCAGCCCCTGATTCCTTATTTGGCAGTTAGGTGCTGAGATTTCATCGCTCCATTATACATTATTCCACAAACATTCATAAGTTCTTCCTAGTAGGTTTGTGCTAGCACCTGCAGAGGCATCATGTGATCCACACAGACAAAGACAAGGTCCTGCCTTGCAGAAATACAACCCAGATGTCACCTGCTGTTCTTAAGAATCTCTACTTGACACCTTAAAGGAAACACCAGTACCTTCCCCCTGGAGACTTGCAAATATCCAGGGAGTTTGGCTTTATCTCATCATCTTGGGTTCTGATTTCTTACTGATGATAGATTTTTGTTGACGCAATCACCAACTAGCAGTGACCGAGGAACGCTGCAGATGGCTCGTCAACCCATGGAAAAAACATACACAGAAACAACTGAGTTCTGTGGGGAAGTAGGAACGGTATGGCCACCCTCTCTAGGGGAGGGTGCCCCGTTCTCCTGTCCCGGCAGGCTTTTATTGGGTTCGTTTGCATAAGAATTCAGGTAAAGCTTATTACTCATTGCTGGGAAGTAAGGATCAAATAATAAGGAACTCTGAGGGCCTATTTTGAGTTAGGGTCAAAGAACTGTAAAACTTTGAGGAACAAACTTACTTCCTGCTTGGACCCTTCTCATTCAACTAAGAGCATTCTAAACAAAGCAGGTTTCACAGGATTTTACATATTCTTTCTTAGGCCTGATCACCTGGGGAACCCACTCTTTCCAGCACAGGGCAGCACCACCCTGTCATTGTTTCAGGCTTAGGTGGAGCAAGGGAACTAAAGCAGCCAAGAGATAAGGAGATTTTTCTCGCAGACCATGAGCACTCAGGCTTTGTCAAAGCCGAGGGGAAGGGTCCACCACCCCCTTTTGCTGTAGCCCCCAAAGTCCTTCCTTGGGGGCCTTCCATGTGATCGTGCCTGTCTTAGGTCATTCCCCCCTTGGGGAACCTTACCCGTCATTGGCTAACCAACCAAGCATTGGGGTCCAGACAGGGTGAAGTAAAAGGAGCAGAAGTGGTGCTCCTGCCAGGGAGATAAGCTTTTGTCTCCTTGCTGGCTTATGGTTCCAAGGTCATTCCCTCAGCCTTAGCCTAGGCGGGGGTTACAGCTTCTGATATCAGGCAGGGAGGTTCCCAACATTTTGTTGCTTATTTTCTGTGTCATGGCTGTTTCTTTATCTCTGCCCTGGTGTAGGGGCAGAAAAATAATTTTCTTCCAACCCTATTAAGCTCTGGCTGGGCTAATAACATGAGAGAGATTAATAAGAGAAAATAAACAGATGTATTACATGTGTCCATGTGGGGTTCCCTAAGAATATGAGACCCAAGGACACATTGGGCAGTTGAGGCTTACATGCCATCTTGTGCTAAGGAGAAGTAAGGTAGGGGGTGGTCTTTTGGGAGTTCAAAGGGCGAAGGCAATTCACAGGGATGTGAAAAAGCAAATGTCCAATAAAGTATGTTTGCTGGGCCGTATTTAACAATGGTCCCACACAGAGAGAACTTTGATTAAATGGGCCTTGGCTAGGTTCTTCTTTGTCTACCACAGAATAGTTTGTATTAAAGTATAGTTATCTCCGATAGTAGCTCCCTTCTAGGGCAGGTACTCGACCTACATTCCTCTTTAGACAGTTAGAGAGAAGGTTCAAGGTTTTTTCTGAGTCTTTTTTTTCTTGTAAATAATCAATATCCCAAAAGGCATATATTTGTGGTAGGCAGTTAGGCCTGAACAGAGTGGGAACAATAGGCCAGGTATAGGATGTCAGCAGGGTGGAAAGCCCGGGTAGTGATAGGAAAAACTGGGAAAACAAGGACCTCCTCCCCTCCCCCGGGTGACCTTTTCTCCCCTGGCATATCACTGGTCATATGGTAGACCCTTAGAGGAGGAATGGTGGAGCAGAAGAATAGCCTCAAAGGATGACCACGCAAGTCCCTGCACAAGCACTCCCTTAAGCATTAAGCCTTCAGGACAATGAGGTTCTGACCTGCATCAGATTATCTGAGGAATGAGGACTGGGGTCTGTTGACCACAGAGACAGAGTTTTGGTCAAACTAAAGATGACATTTAGGCCTCAGTTGTCTTTCAGCTCTAGAACCAGAAAAGCAGCAAAACC
Organism: Tonatia bakeri; assembly: GCA_004024845.1. NCBI lineage: Eukaryota > Metazoa > Chordata > Mammalia > Chiroptera > Phyllostomidae > Tonatia > Tonatia bakeri. The sequence goes on from PVIA01004978.1 coordinate 99,836, forward strand.
AGATGGATTTGATGGGAAAACTCAAGAGTTGGAAAATTTTAGTTTTAAGTAATAGTTAATAAGCTTAGTAATGGATGCATGCAAAAAGTTACTGTTTTAAGAACTGAAGGGGAAGGGTTTACAGGAACAAGTATAAAGGACACATGGATAAAAACTAGGGGCGGGTGGAAATGGGAGGGAGGAGGGGAGGGCTGGGTGTGTGGGTTGGGATGGGAGTAAAAGATAGAAAATTGTACTGCAACAACAATTAAAATAAAATTTAAAAAAAGAAAAGATAAATAAAAATAGAAAATTCAGAAGAAAAAAAGAACTGAAGATATGACCCACTCCGACTCCAGGAGGCCTACCAGCAGTTCCCAAATTTAGTGCCCCAGGGGTACTGCAAGCACTCAACTCAAGATGGTATCTGAGCCATTGTAATCCAGGGAGAGACGTTCCACGGCACCCAGGACACAGATGAATCATCACTGGTCAACAGAGGAAAGGATGCTTGGGAAATTGTCAGACTGCAGCTTATATCTGATTAACCTCAGTCCTGAGTTCCAAATCCCTTACCTAAACATTTTTTTCTGAATTCCAAACCTGTTACCTACAGTTTTTTCTCCTTATAAAAAAGTCTGCTTGAAATGAAATGTAAGACAGTCTTTTAGGGTACATAAGCCACATCTTCTCAGATCACCAGCTCTCTGAATAAAGTGCCCATAAAGATTCAATCCCTGTCTCTACTTATTGGTTCTGATGGTGGTGACAGGCAGCACCAATGCCAACTTTTCTGGTTTCATATTGAGGCCATGGCTGGCATTAGGACCAGATGCTATAACTAAAGACCTCCTCCCCTAGCACTGACCAATCAGTGGAGACCAATAAAAAGACACACGTGGAAAACTGATGAATATTCTATTGAGATTCACCCCTGACACCTACCCAGAAACCCCCACCTTTAAAAACCCTCTTGATGCAAGATGAAGGACTCAGCTCTCTCTCTCTCCCTCCCCCCCTTCCCTCTCACCTTTCCCTCTTTCTCTGTCTCTCTGTTTTTCTCTCTGCCTTCTGCACCTTCTTCCTTTAGGTGTCTTTTTGCTTTTTTTTTTTATCTTAAGTTCCAAGGGCCCTCTTTTGCCACTGTAACTTGTCTCCTAAGCCCTTGTAGCCCAGCTGGCTCACTTCTTCCACTTCTGTGACTTTCCAAATAAACTTTTGCTTGTAGTTGAGTCTTGGCTCTAAATTCTTTCTTAACCAAACTCAGGTACTGTCGTTACTGAGCCAAGGTCCAATCTCTGGTAATATTCTGGTGCCATTGCACCACTAACATATTGAAGTGGCAAATTCTGCCCCTACTCCCTGGCATCAACCCAGACACAGGACACCATTCTCCATGATTCTTTCCCTCACATTCCTGAAATATCATTCTGGAAAGCAGCTGTGTGTGGCAGCATTTTACTGAGAAAATAGGTAAGAAGGAAAGAAATTATATGGCTTTCCATAGTCACTCTATAATGAAATACTGAGCTCTTTAAGAAGTCCTTCAGCCATTTCTTCCAACCGAAGTTCTGGATGCCTGCTATTTTTATTGGCTCCCCCACTCTTTTCTGTTTGTGCTGCCTTTTAGCCACTCCAAAAGGGAAAATAATATTTTCTCATACTTGTTTATGCTGAACAATCCGGCTCTCCCTTCTCTACCCGGAACCCACTTGGGCTCCCCTGCTTAGCTGTCATTCATCATCAATGCAAGGACTACTACCCCATGTCCCACTCACTCTCCTTTCTCCCTGGTTATGTGCCACCACCCACACCCCTACTCCTCTGAATTCACAAGTGGATACACCCACTTTCGGTTAAAATGATACTCCCTCCCATTTTTCCTTACAGAAGTATAAGAGGAAAAAAAACCTTGGAAACACAAGAGCTTATTTATTGAATGCTTTATTTCAACACTTAAAGGATGAGAGCCAAGTCTTATTCATCATTGTATTCCTATCCTCTCTACATAGAGGAGGCATCCAACACGTATTTATTGCACGAATGAATTTACAGAGTCTAGGAGAGCTGCACTGGAGTCAAATGTGTTCATCTTTTCTTTAAATAGCTCAGCACCACCTAATGTTCCTATTATCTCATATATCCTGTATTTGAGTATATCAGGGCACTATTAACTTGAAAACAGGTATCGTCCTCTGGCTTGCATTCCTTTCACAGCATTCTCATGGACGTCTAAGGCAAAGCAGTGAGGATCTGGCAAAAGGTTTTGATTTTGCAGACTGTGTTGTTATTCTCTTCAGGGGCCCTGGCTGCCAATATCCCTGAGATAGAATGAACTTTTGACTCTGGGCACGGCACAAAGCCTCAAGCTGTTCCCTGCAGGAGTGAAGAGCTTGGATGGGGTTAAGGATGGTGGTGACTCTGCTAATGCTTTAAGGCAGTTTCACCTACATCTGCATCAGTGAGCATATCTGCGCCTGAGAAGCACTGCAGACCAGCCAAAGATCAGGTTTGTTTTGAATGTGCCATCCAGGATGCCTGGGCATCCAGCTATTGGAACCAATGTGTGTTGATCGTGTTTTTCTTCACGTGCAGCCCAACAGCTTTGTCTCCAGCAGTTGCCTCCTGTGTGTTTTTTAAGCATTGTGTCCTTGAAAGGAGTTTCATCTCTTACATATTCTTAGTGCCCCCCCCCCCCACCCTGCCTTAGGAGAAATGATCTCACAAAACCATTTTAACTCAACAAAATTATTATCCTGGGCTGAAAAGCTCTGTTTGAATAGGGCATTTCTTTACTTCCAAAGTAGCTTTTCAATGAGAAAACCGACGGTGACATAGCTGTTGACCTTGAAGATGAAATATTTGCCTTTCTGTGCTGTATACTTTCTCAGAAGAATGTTATGCTGTTTTCCTGGGTCTTTGATGAAATACTGTGGTTCCCCACATAGGTAGAACACTGCATCTTCGATCAGCGGCATCACAGGTTTTCTGTCTTTCATCGCCCACTGCCTGCATTTTGTTTGGAAGCCAGGACAACAGAGCTGCTGATGCTGTTTGAGCAGATTTCTTTGTTCTCTTCTCATTTTGAAAACCATAAAAATTCCTACTCAATAAAAAAATAACAGTTGAGCTTCAGTTTGGTATTGGTATTGTGACTCCAACAGCGAGCACTGCAGCATGCTCTGGAGGAAGCTTTTAGGAGATTCCATAATTTCTTCCTGACCCCAGCTGGTGATCAGTTTATGTCCTGAAGCTTGCCGATGAATAGCCCTTATAATTCCCATCCTAGTGCGGGTGTGTTCTGGCTTGCCCTTATCTAAAAGGAATATCTGACAGTGTTTTGAAATGTTATTCCTTTGTAAGCAGGTAGAGAAACACCTTAGATTAATAGCCTCCTATTTGCTAAAAAGAGAGAGCGTTTTGTATGTCACATTAGAATGCCCTTCAGTGACTCTAACCCATTAGGGTGTTTGTGATCCATTTGTGATTCTCTTCTCTCACCTTCCCTTTAATATATTAATAACTTAATCATTCTATGGTTCTTTTATTCTTTGTGCATGTGTTCTTTTATGCAACACGCATATATTAAGCATCTTTTATGTAAAAGACACAATGTAAGATTATTGATCTTGTCCTCCTCCAAAAACAAAAAACACACACAGAAATAAGTTGCTGACATCAATGGATTTACAAATGGGTAGGGAAAATAACGAAATATGTATAATACAGAGTAGTTAAAATACCTTTATGTTTCATGTTTTAAATTTTTTTTTACAGTTTCCAAATTACTTCCACTTAGATTATCTGATGTACACACAACAGTATGTTCACGTAGAGTTGGGATTAGAATCCAGACCTTCTGTTTCTCTTTCCTCTTAGTGATTACGACTTTGTCATCCTCATGTCAACTGTATTGTACTTAGCATTAAAATCACACTTAAAAGATATACTTGCTTTACTGATGATTTTGTCAAAAATGCCTCAAATGGATTTCATTTCACCATAATCATTCCCCCATGTCATCGAAGTTGTTCATTATAGTGTTTCTTTCTATGCCTGTTAATTTTGCTCGTCCGAAGACTGTTTGGAAAAGAGGGCATTATTGTAATTAGAGTGTTCATGGGGAAGTGTGGATGCCAGACTGTGTTTCTGGCAGGGAAGGCAGCAGGAGACAAACAAAACATTCTAAAAGGTACCAGTAACTACCACTTAAAATATGTACAAAGAGAAAAGAATTCCCTCCGTAGGAAGCTATAGTTAACTTACTTCCAAGAAGGGACACGACTGTCTGGAGCAGATTGTATTGGTCGTTTAACCCCCAAAGGGAAAAATAAAATTATATCTCCCAAATAAACTTTACTTTCAGCTATGATCTCTGTAGTGTCTTCCAGCTCTAAAATTCTGTGGTTCTGATTATATTGTCTGTGAGTGTGTGTTGCAACTTCTCTAACAAAAAGACACCATGTGGCTCTAGGTAAAGTGAAGATATGAAAACAACTGGTTAACATGACAGAGAAAGCAGAGCCACGTAATTCTTTATTTTTTCTTTTTTCCTGGGTGACGTGACTCAGTTCGCTTCATGTTGCATAAGCACAGTCTGAAGGAAGACCCGCATTGATGAGTCTGTGCTGGCACAGGCAAAATGGTGGATTCTCAACAACAATGATTCCACACTGGAAGGATGGGCGTATGTAGTTTCCCTAAATTAACTGCCACATTTAGAGAGTTATTTTTTTGGTAAAGCATTTTCGTATTGTTATCATCTTTGCATCATAGCAACCCTGTAATATGGGCAATGTGATAATCAACAGGACCTACCCCAGAGGTTCTAAATTTGTTTTCTTCATCAAAATACCTGAGTGACACAATCCACTCAAATCAGTAATATTGCTCACGATGGTGGTGGTTCTCAACAGGGGGGCTTTCCATTCTCTCCAGGATGCATATTGGAAATCTGAAGATGGGCTTCACTCCACAGTGAATTTGATTTTTATCTCTCTATCAGCCAAAAAAAAAAAAGCTCTGCTCAACCTCTTCCAGTTGTAAATTATTAGTTCTAACTGAATGACCATCTTTGTTTATCTAGAAGTCTTATAGATGCAAGTTGAAGAGAATCAAGGAAGTCACCAGGATTTCTTCACCACCAGAGCGAAGGGGTCAGGAGAGAAGAGCAGTGGGGAAGCATCAGTTTCCGACTAATTTCTACCTCAATAGCTTGGGTGGACAGACCATGTGATGGCACCATGCAGAGAACCCCTTTAAGAAACACTGAGGTTAGTCAGCTGTTAAGTCATGTCTCCTTGTTATTTGAATTGGTTTACTAACCTCTTTTTTTTTTAAGATTTTATTTATTTATTTTTAGAGAGGAAAGGAAGGGAGAAAGAGAAAGGGAGAGAAACATTAATGTGTGGTTGCTGGGGGCCGTGACCTGCAACGCAGGCATGTGCCCTGACTGGGAATCGAACCTGCAATGCTTTGGTTCGCAGCCCGCACTCAATCCACTGAGATACGCCAGCCAGGGCTGGTTTACTAACCTCTTAACACATTTATTTTTCATTTATATCAAAGGAAGACTCGTAACTAGATGCCTTCCTGAATGTGGTATGTTTCACAAAATGATCTTACATACAAACCTGGCTATCTTTCAAAGAAAGAGAATACTGGTAAACCTTATGAATGTTAACTAATACTTATTCATTGATAAGGTGTTTGAGTTAGTAGTTTGTTTACACAAGGGGAAGATACAAATAAAAACTCCTGAAGGACACAGGTTTTGAACAATGTAGATGACGGGTAGAATGTGACATGAAGAGATTTATAGCTGGGATGTTAGTGTATTCTAAACAAAAGTGGTTGTTTTAAAAAGTATGTAATTTGTTCAGCATTAGGAAGTGATGTTGAGTGGCTGGAATATCAGAATAAGTATGGAATGGGGAAATTAGAATAATGGGCCCCAGCCACATCACAAAGAACTGTTAGTGCCAAATTAACCATTGTTGAGATAGAAGCATGATAGGTTTTGAGTAGGGATATGTCACAAAGCTAATCTTATACCAATATATGTAACAAAAGGCAATTAGTAGACTCTTGCAATGCTCCAGGTAAAAGTTTTGAGGGCAGAAATTGGAATAAAAGCAAGATTCTACCCTGTGGTAGAAAATATAAGAGAAATAGAGGTATAGTCACATGATTTGGACCTGACTGGGTATAAATTTGGGGTACTGTAAACAGAATCAAGGATGAGTTGAAGTTTATTTGTTGGTGTATAGACTATGTTTTCCCACTGAAATAATATTACAGTGGTTATGTTTCCAGTTTTTTTAAACACAATTCAATTCATAGCATGGCTCCTAATTCAAAAAAGCATGGTGTGATGGCATTCAGAGATCAATACAAGAGACCTGAGGAAGTTAATCAATAAAGTTTTATCAAATTGGGTGTGGGAGGCAAGAGGGAGTGAAGATGATTCCAAAGTTTTGAACTGGTTGAATAAATGGATAATGATGCTGTTCATGGACATGGGAGTATAGAGGAGGAGTTTGGGACAAGTGGAATTTGCATTGGTGGCTGTGTGTCAAAGTACATTGTTTGCCAGCTCTGTGTACATCACTAGTGCCCTCCAAAAGACCAAAGACAGTTTGGGTCTGGAGTTTATATATAAAACTGGGTTTCACAGTGAGGTCGATAATCATGTCCATATAGAAGAGATAGTTGAAAATGCAGAAATATATGGGACGCTATTGAAAAAGAGTAAGTATAAAAAGGAGAGAGAAGGGGTTGGGGAGATCTTTGGAGAAACTACATGTGAGGCTAGCCTGATAAGCCTCCTGGGTAGGTTTTATTATATGCAGGAATCAAAACTCAAAAGCATACCACTGAAATGCACAGCTTCTCAGGAATTACAACAGTGTGGTGTGTGTGTGTGGTCAAATATATCTTGGTTCTCATTTTTTAAAACAAGCAGGGCAAAAATGACATGATTTGTACATGTTCTCAGTTGTCAGTTCTGGTGTGGTGTTTATTTTCAGTTGGGTAATGTTTTCTCTTGTGAAGATCAAAGAGAACTAAAGCTTCTAGGTTTCTGTACATAGAGTAACTCCTGGTTTGTAACATGGGTGCTCCCCAGTTTGTTTAGCCAGTGACCTCCAATTTGATTCAAAAGAAGTGGTGTTCACCACAGAATGAGGAATGATTCATTTCTGGTTCAACTTTAGCTTTGAGTCAGGTCCTGCCTACAGAATTGTCTGGTAAACCTGGTTATATGCAGAGGCTTAGAGGCTTGAACTTCCAGAAGGTGCTCTCTTAATCAATCATTTCACTTGGTCCCATCCTGACAGAGCCAAGGGCCCTGAAGGGGAAGTGTAAAGGCTTATCTCTTTGCAACATACTTCTTATGGGACTTGAGCACTCATGGGGCTTCCATGGCCTGCTGAGTTCTCTGCCTTGGACCCCTTTTCCCTTTCCCCCACCCAGCATGTTCAAATGTGAAGACTAATTGATGAAAGCCGCAGAAGTTATCGTGATTCCTGACAGAGATTCTGAAACACCTCACTTAATTCTTGCTCCCTTACAAGGCTCTGACTATCTATCTGGCTTCTATCTTTTTTCAGCTTTATTTCTTTTCCCAGCCCCCTTCCCAGCACTGCCCCCCACCCCCCACCTTTTGACAGCTATTTAGTACTCTGCTTCCCTGAGTGGAGGGAGTTGCTCAGCAGACTATCATGCTGTAATGGAAACCGGGTCCCCTGGGTGCCCACTGCCTGTCCCTGAAAGCTTTTTCATCTTGTCCCTTGTTACCCCAGAGAATAATTACTTCAAAGACCAGTCCCAGTGCCTGGCATTTCAGTTTATCTCATTACCTCCGTTTTTTGCCAAGCCCGCTAGTGGTGCCAGAAATCAAATCAGGGTTGCTGGCAGTATCGCCTGCCTAGCATGTTCCGCCTCTCCACTGCCCGACATTCTAATGTTCCCTGATTGCAAACCCTGTCATCATCTTCTTTGAATTAGCTGTGCCTCCTGAAATGGCATAATGGCCATGCAGTGCTGGAGTGCTGATGTGGAGTCCTGTTTTAACTGTCTGTCAAAGCCCAGGCTAATGAATTCTATTAGCATATTAGTTTGCCAGCTTTGGGAACCCGGGAGGAGCCGGGCAGCCAAACGCAGTTGGCAGAGTACAGCCTCAGTGCTTCAGAGCGCTCCTCGGCAATAGTGGCACCGGAGACTCCAGTAATGTAAATGTACAGACATGGGAATGTATGCACAATTAGAAAGGTTATTTGTTATAATAGACTCGAGCAGGAGGCAATGGGATGAGAGATGACATTTTTTGACTGTGGGGCCTACCTCAGGCGTTTTAAGGAATAAGAGAGCCTTGAGAGTGCCCCAAGGCTCTCTTAATCTCATTTTATATTCTTTTCAGAAATTAGAATGTATGGAAACAAGGTTTATTTTCTACATGGCTTCTAAAAAGAGATGACTTGAGATACTCAGCTGGTATTAGTTTCATTTGAGCCATGATGACCAGTGATTGACATCATTGCTGTAATGACTGGGCACCATTCTTAAGACTGCTCATTGAGAGGGGACGATCGCCTAATGACCAAGCCCCGCCCGCCTCAGCCTCCATTGAAGTTCAGCTCTCCGTGATAGCAAAATATGGAATCATTAATAAGAAGAAAAGTGCATTTTTCCAGCAAACAATGACTCAAAGTGGATATCTATTCATTGCTGATTTTATATTAGTGTTTAGGATAAACTTACTGTAAGTGCTGGTACAGGGTTGCTAAGCAACTAGTGGTGATTGTTATGCCCGATATTCAACTCTTAAAGGTATGCTTAATGGGTGTAATCTTCAATTTTGTTTGACATTAATTTTAAAATGTAGAACTTGAAATACTTTATGCTGGAAATTTTTAAATATTGCAACATGGTATTAACACTAAAGGTGTGACAGGCACGGAATTCCAGAAAGGTTTCTTAGAACCGTTTAACTTGTGGTTGGAACTAAATTATTCTGCCCACCAAAATAACTTTTGAATAAATTAACAAATTAATTCACATTAACCTCAAAGACTTTGTGAAAACCTGTATATTTCTGGGTAAAGGTTTGCAGACATAGCAAATGTAATTCTGAGGGCTGTAGATGCAAGTTTAGTCTTTGACTGTTTTTGTTAAAGGTCCCTTGTTTTAAATATGGTCACTTTTCAATCTTTACTGTCATAGAAGAAAGACATGGAGGAACTTTGACTTACTGCATTGAATGCAGTGCTGAAATTCTACTATTTTTTTTCGAAAGACAACCCACAGTACTCAAACAAAGGATTTTTTTGTTTTTACTCCAAGATCATGGTGTTTAAAATTCTTTATGATCTTATTTTCTTTTTCTTTCATTTGCTTACTTTTTTGTTGACGTATTATCTGTTTTTTCTTTCTTAAAAGTAAATACAGCGTGACTTTTTCTATGGCAAATACAGTTGACTTGATGTTTGACCTTTTGCAAACTGAATGAGTGCACTGAGATGAAGTTAAATAGGTCATTAGCTATTGTTGACACTGTTAGTTGCTTATTTAACAGCAAATCCTCTTTGTGTTTCCTCACCCCCTAATTTCTTGCTCAGAACCTGATTTTGTTTATGTTCTTGGAGGAAGCTGAGACCCTTCCTAGCCCCTCAGCAAGGTAATTTTTGATTAGTTCAAGGTTGAGTCAATGACTATAAATCCAAGCCCCTTGACTGCCATTGGCTTAGGACCAGGCATGTGATGCAATTCTGGTCAAAGAAATATGAAGAAAATTTGAGAAAGAGAGGTACCCTAATTTACCACACTGCCATTTGAATGTTATAGGGTCATGTGATATTTGAAACAACTGCACTCAATTATAACCACAAAGGTGACAAACAGGAATGAAAACCTGAAGAAGGAAGATAAAAAAGATGTAATTGTTGAGCCACTGAATTAGTCAACCTTGGAACTTTGGGCTTCTTCTTATGTGAGAGAATACATTTTGCTTATTGTTTAGGCAATAAGCTTTACATTTCTTGTAGCTAAGTCATCATAACTAATGTTACCTGGCATTATTTTATTTTTAGGTAGGATTTATATGAAGACAAATATTTATGATTTCTTAGATGTCTTGTTCTCTCAGTTCATTAAAATTGTAGACAATGCACAGTATTTTCTTTGCTTCAACTGGTTGTCTGTCTATAGCATACGCTTCCACATTTGCCTTCAATGCAGCAATCAGATGAACTGATTGATTGTTTTGTTCATCAATTGTTTGCAGGCGAACCCCTCTGCCAGAGACAGTTATAAATACAACACAAACCCTATAGTCAAAAGATATTAAAAAAGACAAAATAGTACTGCATTTTTTGGGGTACGCTATGAATGAATCTTTGGACCTGAAGATGATAGGAATAAGGAAGGAACAATTTAAATTGTATTTTTAATCAGTAAAGCCCTGTTAATGACATTTCCATAAAAATACATTGGCTCTCTCGGGGTCAGTTTTTCTGCAGGGAAGTGTGTGCAAGGAAGGCAAGCACAGATTACAATGGAGCACACCTAGAGTGCAGTCATGCAGCATGCTGCCTGTGACTAGGAATGGCAGCACTAGATGATATGGAGTGATAAACAGAGCTCCAGTTTGGACTAAAACTGCACTACTCAGGAAGCACAAACAGATTTATCTTGGTAAATGGCCCCCAATCAGAGGAAAGGTGAGTGATATATACACTTAGAGGACAGAGGCTCTTATTATTGCTTACTCTTCACTTCATACCAAAGTATTCACAAATATTGTACTCAGTTACTCCACAAATACTAAGCTGTTCCCAAGTACTAAGTTATTCTATGCTCTACAACTCGAACATGCCAAGACCTTTATATGAACTGCCCTCTGTTTCTTGTTCATTGGCTAAATTTTATTGATTCTTCAAAGACATCTCAACCTCTAATACTCAGATCATTGCCTCCTGTAAGCCTTTAAAGGTTTAATAAGCCTGTTCTGCTGCTTGCATCTTATACAGTATTATGCTATTTACTTCATGGCAATGCCTGATTTCCATGTTCTTCCTCCTCATCAGTTTGGTGTTTCTTTGAGGAAGGATACATGCTTTGTTCCTCTTTAAAAATTTTTTTTTTCTTTGTATCTTCAATACCTAAAGCAGAGCCAGACATGTAGTAGGCAGTCTTCACAAACTGTTGTCATGGTCTTAAGTGGGAAAGATGGTGCAAATGCACTGTCAACAATAAGAGAAATTAAGCTTCATAGTTACATAAGTAATGTGCTCACTGCCCTTCAAGGCAGCATCAGACTACGTGCACCAATGTAGCTTTCATACCAACAAATATGTTGAACCAACTCACTTCAGTGCATATTATTGAATTTATAATTCTCTGTACCATTTATTTCTCTCTTTCACTAAGTGTTATTTGGGACTTTAGGCATTGAAAATGCTCTGTAATGAAACAAAGAGGGAACTCAAAAAGTCATTGGTATTTTTAGTAATATGGGAGAAAAAGTGAAGTTAAAGTTCACAGCTAATGTGGGAGGTTTTGATTCCCTGTGGGGTTTCATTATTTATTTCCCTCTGGCCCTACTAATTGAGATAATAGGTGAGTGAGATCTATGTTTATTGGTAGATATAATTGGATGGGCCCCAAGGAACTTCACTTTGTTGTGTAATTAGGAACTCGTGGAGGAGTTAACTCAACTTGACCACTGCCTTCATGCCCGCTATTCCTGGGATGACCGCAGTGGAATCTGTCTTTAGTGGTCTCTTTCGGTCTTTGCTGAACAGTGCAGTTAGGCCTGAAAGAGCTGTGAAATGAATAAGAGAATATTGATGCCCCACTATTTAATTGCCTTCTAAATCCCTGGTAAATTTTTTAGTGATTTTAAACTCTGAAAGAATAGCAGACTCATTGATTTCTATAATTCATTTATTTAGGGATTTCTATTATCAACTGAATTTGATTGATGGCTTTATGACAAATAGCTGTGTGTTCAGCATATACAAGAACTCTGTAAGCTCACTCAGCCATAAACAATGTTTGGTATAATTCATAGGTCCTTTTGCTGAGTCTGTATTTTGCTGTTTAGGGAAGAACTGATTGAGATTCCTTAAGTGAAGGAAGGAGAGTGAAATTCCACTTAGTTCCCTTGGTGAAGAAAAAAACCACTGTGATATTTGTATGTGGACCCTGAATTCTCCCAAAATCCTATTTTGAAATTCTGTGGCATTTACTCCAAAATGTCAAGCCCTCTCTCATCGTCCAGAACACAGCAGAGTCACTTGACAAAGACCGTGGCGTGCTGGGTATGTGCTGTGTTGGCTGTGTCCACCTCTAAGTCTGCTTCACTCAGACATGAGTGATGGCAGATAATGATGTCTTCATCAAAAATTAAAGCAGAGGCCCATAAATCTTTTTAGTTTTTCACTTATCAAAGACTTTGATTCACATTACATAAGATTCCAGTCCTGAAAACTCAATTGTCAGGGAAATATTGTGGACTCTATATATGTCTTCCAGATCATAGAAATACATATTTGTGACACCTATTTTAAAATATTCTAATGGTTTTCTTGATTACAAATCAATTAATTTATATTAAAAACTGGAAAATAAAAAAAAAACATAAAAAGGGAAATTAAAATTACCAATCAAACTCCTAACCAGAGATCAACTTTATTAACTTTTAGCTAATTAGCTCCTGTAAGTGAATAATTTTCTTCTTAGGACACTCAGCAGGCATAGCTTATTATTAGGAAAGGGTTGATGTTGGTCATAATGTTGAAGTTTCTCTGTTTTTTTCTATTTACCTAACATCTACCAGAGAGCTTGAGCTTGAGCTCGGAAGCTGCGTTAGGTACTCTGTGGCAAGTTGGCCAAGCATCTGACTGCATCAGATACCAGACATCCCTCACCTTTTGTGAGGTGAGACGTGAAACCATTACTGCCATAAGCTACAGGAGAATAGAAAGTTTCATTTCAATCTCATTCTTGGCTTTATAATTTATACATTCACAAGCACAAGTTTCAGCTATCTAAAATAAAGTGAAGCCATGAATCACGATTAAGAAATTATGCTATTTTTTTAGATAATGTAGCATGAAAATATTTACTCTTGGAATATGATGCTTGGTTGTTTTTCAAGTACAGATTATGATGAGATTAGAGACTATTGCAATGATTTTAGAGCAAGATCAAATAAGTAAGTATCTTGATGGACAACATTGCTATTGTCATCTAATCTCTATTTTACAGTAGCTTCCCTGAGTGTCAGATAACTATTCTTGGTTATTTGATGAAATGAGTTAACCATTTCACACACAGCTTCTTGGGATTTAAAACATATGTAATGAGTAACACGTTGAAATAGTCATACATTATAAGAATGTTATCTGCCTTTTAGGGTGAGTAAAGAGTTTAGTCAACTAATGTTTATGAAATTACTACAGCTTTTAGGAAAAAACTAAAGACAATTTATAATACTAATTTTGTAATTGGCGAATAAAGTCTGTATGAAAATAATGTAACAACTCATAACATAACTATTTGGGACTTCTAATGGACACTTGTTTTTACATGAGTTGTATTGTACTATAGCTTTATAATTAGTAAATTTATGGTTTATGATATTGATTACTGCTGAAATATTTGTATCATTATAGTTAATTTTTAATTACAATAAAGGAAAATGGTGCCAAATAGATCAAAGATGAAGTTAATTCAACAAAACTTGTATAATTTTCCATGTAGCCTACTACTATTCAAATTCTGCAGGAAACACCAAAATATATTGTAGTAAATATCTTTTAGCTTCTTCCTCTTCTTCCTCTTCCCCCTCCTCCTTCTTTCTTATTCTCCTCCTCCTTCCCCTCCACTCCTTCTTCCTCCTCCTTCTTCAAACATAGATTTACTTTCTAAATATCCATTAGTGATGCTCAGTAAATTGTTGGGAACCGCCCTGCCCGGTATCAGAAGATGTAACCCTCACCAAGGCTAAGGCTAAGGGAACACCTTGGAACCGTAAGCCAGCAAGCAGACAAAAGCTTATCTCCCTGGCAGAAGCACCACTTCTGCTCCTTTTACTTCACCCTGCCTGGTCCCCAATGCTTGGTCGGTTAGCCAATGATGGGTAAGATTCCCCAAGGGGGGAATGACCTAAGACAGGCACGATCACATGGGAGGCCCCCAAGGAAGGACTTTGGGGGCTACAGCAAAAGGGGGTGATGGACCCTCGCCCCTTGGCTTTGACAAAGCCCGAGTGCTCAGGGTCTGCAAGAAAATCTCCTTATCTCTTGCTTGCCTTAGTTCCCTTGCTCCACCTAAGCCTGAAACAATGACAGGGTGGTGCATCCCTGTACTGAAAAGGGCGGGTTCCCTGGGTGATCAGGCCTAAGAAAGAATATGTAAAATCCTGTGAAACCTGCTTTGTTTAGAATGCTCTCAGTTGAATGAGAAGGGTCCAAGGAGGAAGTAAGTTTGTTCCTCAAAGTTTTGCGGCTCTTTGACCCTGACTCAAAATAAGCCCTCAGACTTCTTTGTTGTTTATTGTTTGATCCTTTCTTCCTGGCAATGAGAAATAAACTTTACCTGAATTTTTATGCAAACAAACCCAATAAAAGCCCGCTCCAGCAGGAGAATGGGGCGCTCTCCCCTAGGGTGCTCTCCCCTAGGGAGGGTGGCCCGGCACTCCCCACTAGAGGGAGTGGCCGAATCTGTCCCTACTTCCCCACAGAACTTGGTTGTTTCTGTATATGTTTTTCTCATAGGTTGATGAGCAATCCACAGCATTCTGCGGTCACTGCCAGTTGGTCGGTGATGGTGTCAGTAAATTGGAGATATTTTCTTTAAAGTTTCCTTCAATCTTTTTGTATTTCTACTTTTAACCCTTTCTTGGGAGGTACCATATTTTCAAAGTTTGTTCTTATTGCACAGTAGCTTACTAATTGTATTTGTTTAAGAACTAAAGCTTCAGCATGTCAAGGAGTAGCCCTTAATTCTACAAGTCAGTGAATGAAGTCATAATCAATCTTTTTATATGCCTTTTTCCCAATAGACATTAATCATAAAATATTACTCCAGCTTTGTAATTCTAAGCCAAAAAGTTTTAACTGTTTGAGTCTATTTTGATAGTATATTTAACTCCTTTGCTGATTCCAAATGTTCGCTAAGCTTCATTTAGACTGGTGGTACTGTCACTGAGGTGTCACGACCAGAAAAAGCAAACACCTTTCTGCCTTAGATGTGTCTGGTCTTGAAAATGTTTTATGTCTGAAAGACTTTTCCAGGAATCTTCAGCATTGTGTTCTCTTTAGCCATAGAGGTGAAATAAGCTGATTTTAGGAGAAATTGTTCTTAGTTCATTGTAAACATTTTCTTAGAATATTTGTAATAAGATCTCATGTCTTATACATATATTTCTATATTACTGTTTTCTAGAGTTAATCTTTTAATATGCATTAAAGACTATATACCATTTTTCTTTTTACTTAGGCAGACTTGGAGGGGGTTGGGGGGCATGACCTGAGTTTCACATCATCTACAAACTTGGCCTCTCCATTTAGTCCTTTTCGTTTTTTAAAGATGCTGTATAAAACGGGCTCACCAGGGATACCACTCTTAGCACTTTAACATCCAGAGACATTCTGTGTTTCTTTCCCTTTTGCCTTTGTCTGTAGGATAAGTCCCTGTCTGTGAGAAACACTTTCATTTTTAACTGAAAAACCTACTGTGTGTATGTGTATATATAAAACGTTACTATAGAAGTTGGTCAAAGTGTTTTAAAAAATCTAAATAAATAGTACTCATTAATTTCTCTTTGGACACATACTCATATATTTCTAGTTCTCTCCATGACTAATTTTTACCTTTATTATGGGGATTTTCAAACACACAAAAGTAAAAAGAAAATAATAAACTACTGTGTACTCATCAAGTCTGCTTTCTTTCTTGTTATATCTACCCTTTTTCCTAAATTTTTTCTTTTTGGGTATTTTCATAAAACCATCAAATATTATATACTTTCATTCATAAATAGTCAGATTTATAACAATAAACACTAAAAATCATTTTGAGAATTTTTTAGTATCTCCTTTAAGTTTCTCAAAGCATTTAAAAAATGACCCTCATAGATGTTAACCAAGACTCCCCCATGAAATAAACCATACTCTCCTAGACACAGTGTTTTTAATTTTTTTGTAGATGCCATTACCTTATCAAATTTAGAACTGAGACTGAGAGGCTTTTCTTTCTAGAATCTCCTCTGGAGTTTTTCCTGTGAGTGTGAGTCACACTGGCAAGCTGCCATTCTTTTCCAGTAGCGGCAGCTAATAACAACAGGTTATACGTTCTGTCCAGTGGTTCCATATTTCACCCTGAGCTCATTTGGAAGTCTTAGGTGGATGCTGTCTGGTCCTGGTGATTTATTTACATTCGTTTGTCATTTTGGCCCAGGAAAATCTTGTGTGAAAACTGTTCTAATACCTCTGACCTGTCTGTTCAAAGCAAGATGGTGAGACTCTGTCTTAAGTCTTCTATAGTAAAGACTAAAGCAAATAATTGATTCTCCCTCCTATCACTTACTCATCCTTGAGTGATCTTGGAGACTTCTAGCTGTCTTCCTGATCTTGCCGTACTTAAACTGTTTTGCATTTCTGCTTTGGAGCCCCTTGTGAGGTGCTCTGCTGATTTCTTCATGTACCCTTTGTTTTTAGTTTGCCTCCGACTTCCTCTAGATTCCTTTTCTTTGAGAGTAGTGAGTTTTACATGAAAATAATTTGTGTGGCACTTCTATATTACCATCTTGGCTTGAGTGGCTTTTGATTAAATGCTGTCTATTTTGATTGGCATTCACATTTTTCCTGGCTTCCAGCAAGGTACTTGAACATAGTCTCTATGGGTGTTTGTTTATTTTCAAAACATTCCCTATCAAAACATGTACCTTTCTATCCCCTTCCACTGCAAGAATTGTAAAACCACAGCATGGAATCTGAGGCTTTCCCCATCCCACTTAAATGTCTGAGTCATAAGTGTGATTGCTGTTAAAGAGTGATTCTTCCACAACATACCTGGGCCCCATTTCACAATCCACTCCTGAGAATCATGTTCTTTCATGTCTGATTCTGGAACATACTGCCCAACTTTCTTCTGCAGTCATAGACCTGCCTGGTAGCATTTCGCTTAGGCTGCTATTAAGACTAGCTTTTCCGTTCTTTCATTTAAATGGCTGGACAGTGGAGAAAGGTATTTAGGAGTTTGTTTAGAATTTAGGTGGAATCGATTTGACATTTATCATTTATGTTTGCTATTTAACAGCATGCATAATATGATATAGGTAATTAAACTTTGACCTTGCACATTGTTCGGATGATAGAGAGTAACAGCGTCTGGTAGAAAGGTAATGTGAGTTACATATGGAACTTAAAGTTTTCTGGTAGCCATATTTTGAAAATAAAAAGCAATAGATGAAGTTAATTCAAATAATATATTTTATTTAGCCCAAATAACCAAATATAATTATTTCAACACATAATGATGAACATGTTTTGAGATATTTAATATATCTCACACTAAAATTTGAACTCCTATGTGTACTTTATACTGATAGCACATTTCAATTGGAGCTAACCACATTTCAGGTATTCAGTAACCACATGGGATAGGTGCTACCGTCTTGGATAGTACAGACTTATGTAGGGTCCTCTATAGAAAACAGTAATTTAATGCTCTATAAGCCATTCAGAATTTATACACATACATTTAGGTTTGTTTTGTTTTTTACTGACATCTGTGGCAGCACATCAATACAGCAAACTCTGAAGGAGTCATTTTACTTGACAAAAAGAAGGTTGATGAATATATCTAACTGTATTACTCTAATATACTTGGTATCTCTCCTCTAATTAAAGTAAGATTATCTTACAACTTATGAAATGAAGACCTGGCATAATAGACTCAGAATGTGATGAAAATGTTTTCATTAAGTGCTAAGATACCCTGCAAGGCATGGCATTTTATCTCAAGTCTCTAATAACATTAATATACCCTTTTAATCTCTGAAGCATTTTAGACTTAATGGGAACTCCTTAAAGAATGACAGAATAGTAAGACTTGCAAGGTTAACGTCATGTGAAAGTACTCACAGTACTCCATGAATCTGAGTTAGTGTAAAATTCTTCATGAGTGGAATGTACAAATACAGTTCTGTTTACTCAGGGACAAGACTCAAAAGCTACACGTAGAGGTGGGTGTAAAACGGAGGAAAGTAGGGGTTAATGGTGTTTTCCAATAATTGTCATTGGCTTCTGTTTCCAATTCAAACAGAATTGTCTTCTGGAGGGTGGGCCCCTTGTAGTATAGGCTCCCCTGCTAGGTGAATGTTCTAGGAACCCATCTATATCAGTGTACCAGCTGGCATTATTGTGAGAGGCTGTTTGGCTTCAGTGAATTTTTTTGAAGACTCAACACCTTTGCCCATTTCACGATGGATAATTTATGAATGCACCTGCCCACACCATGCTGAGTGTTCAACAGTTTTTGATTGAAAATGTCATGACCCCCATGCTCTACCCTCCCTATTCACCCAGTCTTGCCCTGAGTGAACTTTTTGGTTTCCCTGGATGAAAAAAGTCCTTAAAGGGGAACATTTTGCTGATGTGGAAGAGCTGAAAGAAAAAATGGCAGAAGCACTGAAAGACATCAAAATCAATGAGTTTAAAACCTGTTTTGAGCAGTGGGAAAAAAGTCTCGATAGGTGTATGGTATCAAGGGCAGAATACTTTGAAGGTGACTGAAATTTAAACATGAAGAATGAACACATACTTTTTAATAAATAAATTACATTTTTGGTGGGTTACCTCAAATAGCAGTGTGACTTGGCTGACATTTCTACTACGGAATGATGGCTGTGTGTGCATAGTTGGGAACTCAGAACAAGTGATTTGGGAATTTTATTATCACCTTACAAAATAATTTGTGGGAAAACTGCAGTTAGCTAATTCTCTCCCTTCTTTCACATTATATATTGCACACGCATACTTATTTGTTGCTTTACCCTAATAGGTGAGCTATGTATAGATAGTAAATGTTATTTTGGTATTTATATTGCTGCAAGTCTTATTTTCCATTCAGATTACAGAAAGCAATATGGGGGAGGGGATTTTCACTGAGTGTTTTATGTAACTTCTCACACTTGATGTTAAATAGATATAGCGATTATCTGCTGAGAGTCAGAAGAACTGAACTCGAATTTCCCTCTACAAATAGTTACTACTTACTTTGGGTGACTCTGGGTTTACTTTCTCAAATCTTATTTTTACAACCATTCTAATAGAATAGATTAGAGTTCATTAGAGGAAAGTTGGCAAATGATATTCTCAGAAAATATATCTTGCTAGACATTATGACACCAGTGGACTGAAACGTTTTGACCTGTGACTTTAGGTTTGTAAGAAACATTTAGTGAACAGCCTGTAGTCCCTTGAGAACTTCCACTTTCCTAGATTCAATTTTCAGAGGAATTAGGTGAGAGTTCTGTGATAATGATGCTGACATCTAATTGTATTAGATGAGACGGGAGGGTTGGAGGAGAGCAGAATGAAGCTCATTGCTTAAGCCACTGGCACTGTGGGTCCACAGCATCAGTGAATGAACATGGAGCCAGCTGTGGGGGTTTACCCATGCCATCAGAGAGAGTCCTTTAGTACACCTTGGCAGAGTCAGATGGCTGCATTTTCAGTAAGCACTCTGATAACATCAGTAACAGAGGCCTCACGTTGGGAAATATTGCCAAGTTTAGCAAAAACACTATAAGATTCTCTTGTCCTGACTCCTTGGTTCTAGCAGCTCACTAGTGTGAAAAGTTTTAGTTTTTGTCTTGCTATCTTTCAACTCCTCTGGTTATTGACATTGACTTTCTGTCTCTATGACTTCTTGTTCTTTTTTTTTTTTTTTTTTGGTCTCTGAGGCAATGAGAATTCACTTTTTTTTTCTATGGCCTTTTTACTCACTGCGGAGTTCATGGCCTCTGGCCTTGCTCCTGACTGCATCTCTGTCTTATGTTTCGCCCCCTACCTGAATCCACGAATTTCACTTTACCCTTGGCCAGACACCCTGGTCAGTTCAATACTCATCTCTCATTCAATTTAACCAGCTCCATTTTAGAGTTCTTTGCCCACTCCATCATCCTTGAAACCTACACAGCCATGGAACGCCAATCACCCTCAGGGTAAGCTTGGGTAAAACAGGTCAGTTGTGCTAACCACAGGCTTTTTAAAGAAGCCTAGTATTTGAGACTGTGGAAGAACAAAAAGAGGAAGCAATGCATGGAGATCACAGTGGCTCATATAAACACCTCTGCTGAGAACATAATGAAGGTTAAATTGTGCCTGACACACAGCAAAGGCAATAGGGCTGCAGGTCTTGAGGGAAGTTGTTTGATAACATCATTGTAAAAGCAACCAAATCTGTAGAGTTGGTGCCAGTGAAAGGATGCTATTTTGGGTTCATTTTCCAAATGTTTTAAATAGAAGCTGTTTCTTAACAAAATGGTCTTTTATTTCCCCCTCATTTGACTAACATTTAGAACACTTTTCCTCAGCTACCACTGAGCTTCGTAGGACTTATTATCAAAATGCTCAGAAACCCAGGCTGAGGGTTGCCCATGCTTATGCTGACCTTTTCCTCTTTCTCTAGTTTTCTTTGCTTGTTTGACCTTGTTTGACCAAGCCTGACTCACCTTTTCACTCATTGCAAGCCTGTAGGTCAGAAGTAATTCCTTCTGGGCTATGGCATGGCTTGGTAATATGATTGGGTTCCCAAGAATTAGGAGGTATTTTTGTATTTATTCAGGCAAGAACTAACTGGTTTAAATTCTGGGTTTATTTCCACCTACAAAATTTTCAAGGTGTGGACAGGCAGATGCCCTTCATCAGACTCACCTATGGGTGATTATGAAATATTTAAATTCCCAGGTCCAATGTTGATTAACTGGATCTGAATATCGGGGTTTGGAGCTCTGCACTTTTTATCAAAACAACTGCTTAGATAACTCTCATGCACAAAACACATTGAGATCCATTGTGCTAGCTGCTGAATTTCCTCATTTTTATAATTTAAAATACTTAGGAGACAATGTGAAGCAAAAGACAGTATCATTTATACTCATTCTTTTAGCACAACTCCACGAGCATATGGTACACTTTTAAACAAGTGTGCAGTGTTCCCATTTGTGTACCTGCTGATTTATGTTAAACAAAAGCCATTCAGTTCCTGCAGAAGTATGTTTAAGGCTTCCTCACTACTGCCATTGCACTGTCCTTATTGGTCAAGAACGTGATTTGGGTGTTAGAGCTTCTTCCCTATCAGACAGTCAGTCATTCGCTGGGTGAGCAAACATTACTGAAAGTAAAAGGATGGACATGTAATTAAAAAGGAAAGTTATATCTTCTCTTTTTATATTAGAAAGCCTGTCCAGGTAGCCTTTCTAATATTGGTGCCCTGGCCAAAGTGTGATGATAGTTCCAATTGCTGAATCAAAGTGAGAAAACTGGATAATCCATTTTAAAGCTTAACACAAGCTGAAATCCATGAGTAATCATAATAAAAGGCCAAATTTGAACTTTTATAATTGTATACAAATTGTATATAGCTTTTTGGGGTTATAAAGTGGCTTGTGCACATTAGATGTGAATTATAGACCATATGGGTAAGTTATCTGAACTTTAAATAGTAGTTTTAGACCATGTTGAGATGAGCCCTGAGTACTTGGTTGGGAGCTATGACCCCAATGGGTAGGATAAATCAGAGAAGAAAGACTGGAGTCAGGGAGACCTTTTGGGAAGATGTAATGGTCTGTTGGGCTGTTGTCCTTACTGTTCTCTTCTGAAATCTGTATCTCTCTGTATACTTTATCATATGATATTATCAATCCCCAGCCTAGTGGTCCAGGGGAGGATAGCTGGTCCAAGCTGAATAACTTAGACTATCTCTCAAGGACATGGAATTTGGGGTTGGGAGGCCTGAGAAGGGAAGTTGTTGAACAAGAGTTGGATTCTGTTGGAGTTGGAGAAAGAGGTTCAAAAAACTTTTGCTGCTGCCTATGTAGGCTCCTGACTTTCCTAGCCTTTATGTTAAACCTTTTCTTGAATTTATGAAATTCAAAGTATCTGACCTCTTGCAATTGCAGGATCTGGTTAAGAAGTCTCTAAGGCTGTGAACTAAGCACAAATACATGGCCCAGGTTCTAGAGAAGCTGAAGGAGAATATGCAGAGGAAAGTGGAGCAGATGCAGGCCTGGCCACTGCCTCATGCAGGTGGGTGAGCTAGCAAATCAGTAACGATGTGTGCATGCTACAAAACTGCTGCTGCTTTCTTTTCATATCCAACTTTCACAGAATCACAGAATCAACTTCTGCCCAAGATGGAGGCATAGGTAGACACACTGTGCCTTCTTGAACAACCAAAATAAGGA
This sequence comes from Tonatia bakeri, assembly GCA_004024845.1. Classification (NCBI taxonomy): domain Eukaryota; kingdom Metazoa; phylum Chordata; class Mammalia; order Chiroptera; family Phyllostomidae; genus Tonatia; species Tonatia bakeri. Next base: position 122,295 of record PVIA01004978.1, read on the forward strand.
CAACAACAATTTAGAAACAAAAACAATCAGTATCGACAGAAAATTGAACTGTATGGAAGTCCGACAACCAAGGAGTTAAAGAAACATTCATCCAGACTGGTAGGAGGGGTGGAGTCGTGCAGCTGGGTGGAGGCAAAGCTGCGGCTGGTGTACCCCAGGGGCGCAAGGTGGCAGTGGGTGGACACAGTGAGGCGGTAGATTACAGAGTGGGGCACGCAACACAAGGTGGCTGGCAGACTAGGTGGTCCCACATTTACGCGCAGATAAACCAGGCAAAACTGGGGAGAGAGACAGACCGCGCAACCCAGGGCCCCAGTGCCAGGAAATAAAACCTCAAAACACCAGTTGAAAACACCTGTGGGGGTTGAGTTTTCGGGAGAGACACCCAGCCTTATAGGAGAGATAGTTGCAGAGACCCACAGGGTCCTAGAATGTACACAAGCCCACCCACCCAGGAATCAGTAGCAGAAGGGCTCAGTTTGCTTGGGGGAAGTGGTGGAAGGGACTGAAATCTGGCAGAGTGAAGCAATTGCCATTGTTCCCCCTCAGACCCCTCCCCCACATACAGCATCACAACCCAGCAACTGGGTTGCCCCACCCAGGTGAACACCTAAGTCTCCTCCCCTCACTATGTAACAAGTGCCATCAAGACAAAAAAAAAATGGCTAAATGAGAGAACAGATCAAAGCTCCAGAAATAATACAACTAAGTGATGAAGAGATAGCCAGCTTATCAGATGCACAGTTCAAAGCACTGGTGATTAGGATACTCACAGAATTGGTTGAATTTGGTCTCAAATTAGATCAACAAATGAAGGCTATGCTAAGTGAAATAAAGGAAAATGTACGGAGAACCAACAGTGATGGGAAGGAAACTGGAACTCAAATCAATGGGGTGGACCAGAAGGAAGAAAGAAACAACCAAACAGGAAAGAAGGAAGAAACAAGAATTAAAAAAAAAAAATGAGGAGAGGCTTAGGAACCTCCATGACACCTCTACATGTTCCAACATCCAAATTATAGGTGTACCAGAAGGAGAAGAGGAAGAGCAACACGTGGAAAAGATATTTAAACAAATAATAAAGGAGAACTTCCCCATTCTGGCAAAGGAAATAGACTTTCAGGTAGTCCAGGAAGCTCAGAGAGTCCCAAAGAAGTTGGACCCAAGGAGAAACACACCAAGGCACATCATAATTACATTATCCAAGATTAAAATGAAGGAGAGAATCCTAGAAGCAGCAAGAGATAAGGAGACAGTAACCTACAAAGGAGTCCCCAGCAGACTGTCAGCTCATCTCTCATAAGAGACCTTGCAGGCAAGAAGGGGCTGGAAAGAAGTATTCCAAGTCCTGAAAGGCAAGGACCTACATCCAAGATTGCTCTATCCAGCAAAGCTCTCATTTAGAATGGAAAGGCAGATAAAGTGCTTCTCAGATAAGGTCAAGTTAAAGAAGTTCATCATCACCAAGCCCTTATTATATGAAGTGTTAAAGGGGCTTATCTAAGAAAAAGAAGATAAAAAACATATACAGTAAAGTGACAGAAAACTCACAATTATTAACAACCACACCTAAAACAAGAAGAAAAACAGCTAAGCAAACAACTAGAACAGGAACAGAACCACAGAAATGACAATCACATGGAAGGTTAGCAACAGGGGAGTGGGAGGAGGAGAGAGGGGGAAAAGATATAGACAATAAGCAGCATAGATGGTAGGTAGAAAATAGACAAGGAGAGGGTAAAAATAGTATGGGAAATGTAGAAGTTAAAGAACTCATAAGTATGACCCATGGATATGAACTAAAAGGGGAGAATGTGGGTGGGAGAGGGTGTGCATGGTGTAGGAGTGAAGGGGGGGAAATAGGACAACTGTAATAGCATAATCAGTAAACTATATTGAAAAAACAAACAAACAAACAAACAAACAAACAAACAAACGAAAGATTCACAGAATCCAGAACGAAGTAAGACAACTCATTCTTAAGATTCTATTTTGTTTGGACCACTCTCAGAATCAAAGTCTAAGTTGTCTACTGTTGCATTATACATTACCCTAAAACTTGGTCAACTCCTAGCTTCTGGAATCTGGGAGTTGTGTAGCTGGGAGGTTCTGGCCCAGGATCCCTCCCACGGCTGCGGTGCAGTACTGGCTGGGACGGCAGTCATCTGAAGGGTCAGTTGGGGAAGCATCCACATCCCAGCTCACTCTTGTGGCAACTGGAAGGCCTTGGTTCCTTGTTACACGGGCCTTTCCATAGGGTGACTGTTTTTTTTTTTTTTAATTTTCCAGAGACAGTGATCCAAGAATGAGTGAAGGAGACCAAGTATTCAAATAGAAGATTTTTTTAAATAATCTAATGTTGGAAGTGACATCTCAGTACTTTTTGCCATAGTCTTTTCATTATAAGTTAATAAATCTAGTGAATATTCAAGGGGAGGGGATTATACAAGGGCATAAATACCAGGAGGTGGGGTTATGAAGGGCATTTGAGGCTTCCCACCACAATTTGAGATTAATTATTCTTTTTTCTTAATGCTAACTTGAACTGTTTCATTATGTAAAACCAGGTAAATTATCCTTAATATAATGAGATTGCAATAGCTTAAACAAGAGTTTGGGGTTTTGCAGTGATAAAGGCAAGAGACAGACTAATACAAGTAAATAATATTTTATGCAATAATAAAATATTAGAAAGTTAATGTTGATAATCTTGGCACTATTGAGCACTGGTTCAGAGCTGGAAAAATGGTTTTGCATTTTGGTCATTGCATTTACTATATACATGAACTTTGATCTAAACCAATTTATGCAAGTAATACAAGTAAATAATATTTTATGCAATAATAAA